>NMRA01000014.1:1378409-1409099 GCA_002633005.1 Phoronis australis | reverse complement strand
TTTTCTAAACCCAGCTTGAGACTCATAAAGTTTATCATTATTTTCAGCCCAGTAATAAAGACGATTATTTAAAAGTTTGGTAAAAAGTTTTCCCAAAGCAGACAACAGGGAGATACCTCTATAGTTATTTTCGTCATTGATATTGCCTTGTTTATGTACTGGAGTAAGCACTGCGTCACACCATGTCTGGGGATAATACCCAGAATCAAAAAGTGCATTAAATATCTTATGCAAGACTGGCACTATCGTTACCTTTAAGCTTAAGCAACATTAGTCAAATTTAGCAATTAATAGTAAATACTTATAAGGAAATTCTGTACCAAATTTGTCCAAGTTTATGGAATGTCTTTACCATAGTCTTCAAGCACTATACACTTTAACTGTGGCTTTTTTCAAACTGCGTTGTTTCAGTGAATAAAAAAGTCATTTCCTGTATGTAACACAGGGCAGTAGTTTCAAGAACTATTGCCTGTTCAGTAAAACCAGTGTGCATGGCAATTGAAGTGACATTATGGGAGAGAAAAACAATTTTCGGCACAGAAAAACAATTTTCGGCACAGAATCGATCTTGGAATACCTGCTGTCACACCCTAATGCTAAGTTAGCAGAGTTATATCTCACTCGATAAATGACAGAGAGCTTATTAATAAACATATTTATATGGTTAACTCACCAGCCTTGATTTCAGAGAGTGTCTATCAGACAACAGTGACAATTGGCAATTTGTACTTTAGAGCTCTGGTCAAAGCTAGTAATTTCATAAAGTCCATCTTATCCAACAACAATTGCAAAAGGCAGTATTTTTCGGATGTAAAATTGATGGAGTCTCTTAAAGACAAAAGTAGCAATTCAAACATTGCACCCCTCGCGTGAGGTCCAGATTTCAGTGCATGGAAAACCCACACAAGGTCTAGCAGACTTCGTGCAGGTTTTCCCTGAGGAAAACATTTTATTAGTACATGATACTAGACATATATATAAGGACAAACATGACCTCTTTGTATATCTGTCAGAGATTAAAAACCGGACGATCGCCGCACAAATAAAAAAGTACTCAATCAATGTTTCGTCTATTCATTAGACACGCGCCATCAGGATCATATTTACGAAGGACAGCAAGTGCCAACATACAGCTCAGGTAACATCCACACAACACAATGCCTATATATGTTGCAACAATCACCAAGCCAATTCAGTTAGTATTATCTGCAGAGAACCTAATAAGGAATTACTGTACATTGAAAACCTACAAAGGAATTACTGTACATTAAAGAGTCATTGGCCATTCAGAACCAGCATGCTACTGATTCTCTGAATAACATGCAGAGCTCAGGGACGTTGCAACTTTGGTGATGGCTAGCTACTGATTTTATTCTCTGTATCTCTTACTTAACTTTATGGATGTTATCTGAGCTGCATGTTGGCACTTGCTACCCTTTGTAAATATGATCCTGATGATGTCTAATGAACAGACGAAAAGGTGATTGAACATGAACTTTTTTATTTGAGCGGCGATTGTCCGTTTTTTAATCTTACAGTGGCCAAAAACTGATTTAATCTGTCAGAGAACAACTGAGTAAGGCAGTACCCACCGTAGTCCCATACTCATAGGTGCCGACACTGGTGTTGTACTGAATGGTGATCTTACTGGTGTACTGGATAGAAAATCCATAGTTAGATACCAGCTGCCGGCCTAGGTAAGAAATGCATCATAGAGGTTTCAACAGCTAACAAGTATGTTGTCATTTAATAGTTCAAGTCACAACAAAACAGCACGTGAATTATCAGTATGTTAAAATTTAATGTTTGCAGAGCGCAGTTCATAGATATTTTGTTAATATGCAGACAGATGGCAGTGAGGTGATCATGCACTGATGTCTGGAAGGCAGCAAGGGGTGGCCAGACATCTAGAAAAATGGGAATCATACATAAGCTATCTGTAGCCGTCCTCTAGATGTGCACACATGAACACCTCCACAGCAATCCTCTAGACTTCCACACATCAGCAATTCTCCAGCAATCCTCTATATGTTTGTACATCTGTTTTCCCCAGCAATCTTCTAGACATCCATATAGCAGCACTTTCCCAGCCATCCCCTAGATGTCCATACATCCGCACTTATGCCATCCTCTAGACGTCCGTACATCAGCCCTCCCCAAACCATACCCTAAAAGTCCATACATCAACCTTCCCAGAGCCATCCTCCTCGTACACCAGCCCTCCCCAAGATATCCCCTAGAACTCCATACATTAGTGCTCCACTAGCCGTCATATAGACACCAGCTGTCCTCCAGACATCCCGACACTAGTAATCACCCAGTTGTCATCTAGACATCTGTATTCAAGCCTTCCCCCAGTTGACTTCTATACATCTGGTCACCGGCTCTTAAACAATGCATCCATGAACTTTGCTTTAATTTCGCTGCTTCAGAAACAACTGATATGAAACCAAAATGACCTAGATGATGACGTCTTCAGAAAGATGTGATATTTGAATAAAAGACCATCAGATAGCATACAGCAGTATTTGCAACATCTATGGAAAGACTAGTGCAGTAGAATTAGACATCCAACAGGTGACAATACTTACCTTGAGTTAAAACTGCAGTGACAACATTTAAGGTGTCAAAGTTGGCTTGCACATAATGATTAGCATTGGATAATTTAGAGGCGAAGCCTACATCCCCCGTGAACAGCCTGAAATAGACAATTACTACTTACCAAGAGAACACAACATTAGTCTCAGCAAAGGATGGAATTAGGGGGCAAGGGTGACACAACACAGTGCATTTTGATGATATCGAAACTTTTTTGCCCGTGGAAGGTTTCGAGTATTCCTGGACTACAAAAGGCTGCCAGTCCACTGCTAGGATCCCTACTTACAAACAATGTGGCAACAGCAACAACAGCATGGGGTAAAAGGCACTTCATATTGCCAAATGCTGTAAAGATGCAACAGCAACATCATGGGGTAAAAGGCACTTCATATTGCCAAATGCTGTAAAGATGCAACAGCAACATCATGGGGTAAAAGGCACTTCATATTGCCAAATGCTGTAAAGATGCAACAGCAACAACAGCATGGGGTAAAAGGTACTTCATATTGCCAAATGCTGTAAAGATGCAACAGCAACAACAGCATGGGGTAAAAGGTACTTCATATTGCCAAATGCTGTAAAGATGCAACAGCAACAACATCATGGGGTACAAGGCACTTCATATTGCCAAATGCTGTAAAGATCGTAAAGTGAACTCTTGCCATGGATACTCAGAAAATGTCACTCACAAAATATTTATTTCTTTAACAAAAAATGTAACATATTTTTTTCTGAAGTTAATTGTCAAGTCCTTTGTGATTTTTTTAAATTAAAATGTAAAATTGACACATTGTATTAAAACATGTCTTTTGATCTTCTGATTTTTTCCTGCTTTTGGTAGTTAGATTGAATTCTCCCAAACAAAAGTTATATCTTTCTTCAAAACAGGCAAGTGTCATTCAATAATAAACTACTGAACGAGACAAGGCTTCATCAGCATATAACCAGAGGAGGTGAGCAAGGACATTAGGCCAAGTTCTCAAACTAGCAGAGGAGGTGCATGAGCAAGGACATTAGGCCGAGTTCTCAAACTAGCAGAGGAGGTGAGCAAGGACATTAAGGCCAAGTTCTCAAACTAGCAGAGAAGGTGAGCGAGGACATAAGGCCGAGTTCTCAAACTAGCAGGGGAGGTGAGCAAGGACATTAGGCCGAGTTCTCAAACTAGCAGAGGAGTTGAGCAAGGACATTAGGCCGAGTTCTCAAACTAGCAGAGGAGGTGAGCAATGACATGATGATGCATTCTCAAACTAGCGGAGGAGGACATGAGGCTGAGTTCTCAAACAAGCGACAATGTCATCCGCAATAGCCAATCACGGCAATCACACAGAATTTTGTAATCGATGATCTGAGATTCTTCACAACCGATCATCGATTATAATCATTCAATAAAACGTTTCAATTGTACACTTCAAGTATGCTTAATAAATTAGAACTTATAACATTGAAGTTTACATTTTAAAATATTTCACCAACCACCAACTACTGAGTGAGCTATGCATGACAATTAAAACTCATCATTCAAAGTTTTTATGAACACTTGTTGTTAGTTTGCACATTGCCATATTCATCGCATGTCAACATAAAGAAGTCGACTGTTTTAACAATGATGGTGGTTGCATTTTTGCGAGAAAGTGAATTTTTCTTAACAATTGAAAAATGTAGTTTGATGTCATAAGGGAGAGTGAAACGACATAACACTCCATTTGCTCATAAGCTTTTCCCTTCTTCAAAAACAAATACCACTCGGGGTGCAAATAGCGAAGGTCGTCAATTACTTTTGTAAAAAATAACACCAACGTTAAGTCGTGTCTTGACAACTACTGAATAAAAACATCAGCTGTCGATATCAGTGTACACATACTTAAAACATAAGTTTAGCACATAAACTATCTTAAGGTCCAGTGTTGGACTTTCGGTTCTAACAGACTGACAGTGTTCTGTAATAGGCATATAATTAATAACATACCTGGCCTGAGAGGGTTGGTAACCACTAGAGGAGGAGTGAGGCACAGAACCCTTTATGGAACTGTCTGGTAAAGGTTGCACAAGGAACTCATCGCACACCGCTAAAAGTAAACAGTCAAACAAAATAACAAAAGTTTCATCATTTACCCGGGTACACCTCACTTTGGCCCAGTGTTGTAGTTCAATTATAGTTACTACATGTAGAGTACGGATTATTAAATCTTGGTGAATTGCCTATTGAAATATCCTTCTACCTAAATGTGAATGGTTGCGGTGGTCAATTATCACAATAACAAATAATTCAGATGCGATGATAAAGTCAGAACACACAAGTAAGTCAATGAGATTTGTCGCAAAAGAATGAACTATCATGATTACCAGCAAAAAACTTACAACGACCAAAACATTCCACCAACAGTGCACTGGCAGAGCCGGGAACCAGAAGATAGTACCACCCAGGCAAACGGACCAGCTGATTCCACAAATGACTGCAAGAGGTCGCCACCAGTGGATAGTGATCTGAAAGTTTAACCCATTACTAATATGTGATAAAATGTAGAATACAATTTTGACATAAATATCTGCATTTACAGTTTTGACTAAAAAGGTTTGCTTATATCATTATAGCTTAAACAGTATGAAATTGAATTTCATTAAAAATGAAGTATCATACCAATAAAGTATACAGATGCATAACTGTTGACTTCTCTGCCACAGGCTTGGTAACGATGAGCTGGGCATGTGTCTGAACAGTCACTATCAGATGGTCTCCTGGTCCAGCCTGTCATGTTGGACGTACAGTAACAGTGCTGGCCCGACACTGCACCGTAATGGTCACCGCGACCACGGCAGAACTCAATACAACCGGTCACTGTCATGTGGACACTACTGGACACTGTGGGTCCTTCACCAGTCATACTGTAGCAGCCTTTGTAGCCTACAACATGAACAATATGACGAAACAACAAGCAATAAATGCAACATATTAACAACTTGTCACCGCCATGTGGACACTATGGAGCACTACAGAACAACTAGCCACGGTTATGTGGACACTATGGGGCACAGAACAACTTGCCACTGTTATGTGGACATCATGGGGCACATCAGAACAACTTGCCGCTGTGATGTAGACACTCTGGGACACACCAGAACAACATGTCACTCTCATGTGGACAATATGGTGCACACCATCACAACTTTTTACAGTCATGTGAACATCGTGGGGCACACTAGAGCAACTTGTCACTGTTATGTAGACACCACTGGGCACACCTGAACAACTTGTCACTGCCATATGGGCACTATGAGGCACAGCAGAACTGCACTTTACTGTTAGCAGTGCCATTCCTTAACCACCAATCAACATAATGAGTGGGGGTCACTACTAATTCACAAACCTGGCTCTTCTCATCAATATAATGAGAGGAAGGTTGCCGCACATTCAATATCCAGACCAATACAATACATGTACAACTGTGTAAATGTGTGTTCAAATGATAAGGAATCCAGAGAACAAAATTTGTGTTCTTCACATGTCAACAGTTATTATAAAAAAGATTGACTAACGTGTTTCATATGTTAACACTTAATTATTACGATAAATAGATTGACTAATATGTTTCACAAGGTAATAGTTATTACATAGATTAAATAATCTGATTCACAAGTGAAGAGTTATTAAAACGTTTCATACAAGGCCTTAAATGCCTGACCTCTTTAACACAGTCAAGTCATATTCATTGATCAACTAACCCTTGTGCTGTTCACACATGAAGTATCTTCCTAAAGTACATTGCTCAGGAATCAGACCGTTTCTGTTAAACCTGGTACAGTCAAAGGGTGCATTTTGCCAGAACGCTCTCTGATAGGAACTAGTCACGCTCACTTGTCCATCCGCAGAAGTCAAGTGATTGTTGAAGTAGACATCAAACAGGCCAATATGCCACACGTAGTTAGCCCATGGGATGTGAGTGGCAAAATCCCGCAGTAACCGTTCTTCCTCTGCATCACTGACTACAGCCACAAGACTGTTGTGTGACAGACAGTGTTGGTGGGCTGCCAAAGCTGTGGCACCTGTTTTGACCAGCAAGTAACAGTGACCTTTGAATCCAAACCAGTTGTGATCTTTGCACAGAGTGTCATCTGTAAATGTAAATATCATTACAGACATTTATAACACAGTANCAGAGCTGATAATGTGACTCAATGTGTGTCAATTGTATTGCTTCCTGCACTACACCTACAGAGCTGATAATGTGACTCAATGTGTGTCAATTGTATTGCTTCCACACTATACCTACAGAGCTGATAATGTGACTCAATGTGTGTCAATTGTATTGCTTCCTGCACTAGACCTACAGAGCTGATAATGTGACTCAGTGTATGTCAATTGTATTGCTTCCCGCACTAGACCTACAAAGTTGATAATGTGAGAGTATGTGCGTCAGTGGTAACATACCAACAATGCCACACTGTTTCAGGACATGTGAAGTTTGTGAGATGTTACTGGTGTCCATTAAGTAATCGGCAATTAGGAATACTCCATTTCTGTAGAGATCGGAGCATGAGCCGGCAACAGGGCTGAGAGGAGCTGGAAATACAACAATAACATGGCAAAACTACGGCACAAAATAAAGAGTATTTAACATTTATAACAAGAGGAGTGCAAATCACTGAAACAGTCAGATAACTGCATCACAAATAGTATTTCTATGAGCGTTAAATAGTTTCATGTTATAAAATTAAAATAATTTTGACACGACCTAGACGTCTAGAAATTGTTTTGTGACATCATCTTCTTGATACAAACATATCAGTCAGGTTTTGTAAAAATCCAACTAGGGACTTGTGAAAGATACAACAATTGCAAAAAAATGTCACTAGGTGGCACAACAGCTAGTAGACAGACAAATTTGTCAAAAACTCAGCTTCGGGCCAAAAAATGGCAATAGTCAGTTACAGAGGTCCCGGATTTTGATAACCAGCTTTCTTTATTCAATAACCTGCATCAAACTGGTTCTCAAACTCGGGGACCCATGTATCCTGCTCTGTGAACTGTGACTAACATGAATCAAAATCAAGTCAACCCCAGGTCCTGAAATACGTTGTTGTAGCCAAGTTGGCAATTCGTTCAAAAACTACCTAGCTTTGATATAGGTAGCTTTGGAGCAAAAAAGTATGATAAAATGATGCAGACAGGCAAAAGTCTCTCTGGCCTCATACATGTGTGAGACACATAGAAATGGCCAATAGAGGGTGCTATGGTAGTTAAATCCATCCAAAAATCAACAGGTAATGGTGCATCCCTACCAAAAATATTAGCTTCAAGTTTCTTCAAAATCTGTCCTTCTAACAATACAGAAAGGACAAATAGTAGTTGAAAACTAAAATGACCAATAGGGTGTGCTGCGTTAATTGAATTTTTTACAACATTGAATTGTGCCGACACATCCACCATCAGGTGAATATAGTTTGACTGAAACTTGAAACGGACAGCAAGGGTTCTACGATGGTCAAACCAGAGTTAAAAAATCTAACAGCATAGAGTATCTGACTATCATCTTCTCGAAAAGTATGACGAAGGAATTAAGCAGGGGGTGCTAGGGTAGTCACATCCATTTGAAACTCAACGGGACACCACCATATACCACTTTGTCAAGTTTCGTCACGATACCAGGTTGTGAGATAAACAGGCGACATGGAACAGTAACCACAGATGGATTGACAGACATACAAATGGACGAACGAATGGAATGCTGACAGTATGCAACCACAAAATGTACTTGAATGTGGATACCTAACAAAATGGGTAACGGATTAGCAATCTATTATGTTTTCATTGGTATATAAAAGTCAGCGAATGAACTTCTTGAAAATAAAAGCACCCATACAGTAAAATGATGTTTTTGAGTTGATTGTTAGAACCAAACAACTATCTTAACTTACCAGCTTCCCTTTTGCACACCACTTCATTTTTCTCATCACATGACTGACTTAGCCAGTCACCACTAGGTGTCAGCACTGCACAGGCATGGTTGGCTAAAGGTGATGGTGCCCAGGAAGAGTTGAGTAACTGCGAACCATCCAGCCAGAGCCAGCGGGAGTTCGAGAAGGTCAGGCCAAGCCACATATTAGTGGAGCTAAATAGTGGGAATACAACACTAAACAATCATGGGTTTCACACGACATAATAAGTTCACAAAACAGATGTTCACTTATTATTAGAAGTGTTGTTAATATTATCATTATTATTATTTTCATTATTATTTGACAACTTTCATCCAGTTTATGTGGTATTCATGCTTCTGCAAACAATGGCCAGATGTAACTAGTAAAACACCTTGAAAGGGGTACAAGGGCACTTAAGGACAATGTTGAAACTGCATGTTAAATAAACATAAAAGTTTGAACAAGAGAATTTTTAGGGACAGCGTTGAAACTGACAAAGAGAATCATAAGAGTATGAGTGTCAGAATCGTGCCACGTACCACACATTGAAACCAAAAACGAAAATAAGTGAAAAAGTTTCTCTCAAAAACCATCATCACACTATGTGCATTAAGTAGTGAATGGCAAAATGTGGAACAGAGTCTGTCTGTCTGTCTGTTGAACAGAATGTGCTGGTTTTCTGCTCAGTCACAAAAACAACTTGATCACCTAACTCAACACTAGAACCTACCCAAAGCTGGCGAGGTAACGATTCTCATCCATGCTGTCAACACTGGCTACGTTACTTAAGAGAGCCTGCTGTAAACAGTATTCCTTTTGCTGATAAAACTTGCCCACCGTCCCACTACTTTTCAAGTAGCACTGTCCTTTATTGTGAGCCCAGCCTGGAGCACATGTTGAACCTATAAGACGAACATAACTTCAGTACTCAGGAAGAAACAACTTAAAGTCTGATCCTTTTAGTCCCAAATGTTTTCTCGTACATCTTAAATTCTTGAAAAAAAATCACTATTACATCAATTAGAAGGTACCAGAAAATCGTGGAAGCACACAGACATATAACTGTGTCTATTGAGACTGTTTAAAGATATCAGAGACCTGGCAACACCTAAAACAGTTTACCAATTTGTAGCTCTGTCAGGGAATAAATTATTTTGATACGAATGAAAGTACTCTGAGGCCAAAAGATCAGATTTGTATTTTGCATATTTCTGCCTACTCTCAATCAAATGGTTTAACAAAGTATTACATTTTAATAGTGTTTTGAGCAATAATCAAAACTCTTCAACCTATGGACCATTAAACAGGAGCAAAGCAAAGTGCTGAAATGCAACCATGACTGCACCGCAAACGGTATGCTTTTAGAGATGTTTATTAGTATCAAAAATGGCCATTGGGTAGAACAGAATATGTTGAACCTGTACAAATATGGAAAGGTCTCGTCGTCTTCTTCACAAAAGCTTATTTGCAAAATTACATGAAAATCCATTTAAGAACTCCAAAGATACAAAGGCAAACGTTAAAATAAAATTGGTACTATGAGGCACAACGGTAGTCAGATAGGCACCAAGCACTTGTAATATGTAGACAATACTTCAAAAAGATTCTGCAAGTGGTTTGGGAGATACAGATGTGGATGAAAAAACGATAACTTAAAGGCGTACCACTGTACAGACAGACCCATTCAAAAACCAATGTCAGTCATGCTGTTGAAACATCTGCCAACTTTCTTAATAAGGCAAATTAATAAAGTTTGTAAGATAGAAAGGCTGATGCCAAAAATAGCAAAAAATGGCCAATAAGTAGTGGACAAAAAATCTAATCCATCCAAAAGAAAAAGTTGTCACTTACTTAATAGATACCCTTTTGCCAAATTTCATGACATTCGATCTTTGAAAGAACTCAAGTACAGAGACAAATGTGAACAAAAAATTGTCACAAGGGGGCAAAGCTGTAGTCAGATCTGCACGACAGCCATTGTCTGTTGCCACATTCTTAGAAAAACAAAGATCCTCCAAGGGAATGAGGAGATCCAGCTGCTAACGCAAGCAACAAAATTGCCACTAGGGGGCACTACAGCAGTCAAACACAACTGAAAATCAATAGTTTTCATAGCAAGAACACGTCTGCATATGAACCTTGGTGCAGTTTGGCAAATAAGAAGCGGATTCCAAAAAATTGTAAATTAATAAAAATGTCCATTACGTAGCACAAAATACGTTGAATCAGTTTAAAAATGACAGCAGGCCATTGTCTCGTTAATAGAAACCTAATTGTCAGATTTCATGAAAATCTGTCAAACAAAAATGCCAGTAGGGGGTACCACATCTCCTTGTAAAGGAGTTTGGATTTGGGTTAGCCCTAAACCCTGGTCAAATGCTGAATGCCCATGGCTTGGCCTATGCAAAACATGAATGAAGATCGACTTGCAGCATGCTACCCTTTGACAGAGGAGCATCAATCCTACGTGAGGAGACATGAACCAATTTTGATTGATAGACCTTGAGAAATTGATGAGTAAGCAAGTCATTTCACTTTCTTATAACCAACTGCTGTAAATCAATTTACAGTGCAAGGCTAAGTACTGTATTTAACAATGATCTCAAAGATCTTACCAACAAAGTAGGTCGTCATGGCAGCGGGTCCACCACACCTTTGGTAGGGGTTGGCTGGGCAAGGATAGGAACACGCCGACATATTGGTTTGCTTTGTAAGACTATCCACTTCTGTTTGATTTAGACAGTAGCAAACATCCTTAACTGAGCCAGCGTACAGATGGTTGCGCCCCCTACAGAGCTCACGACAATGTGTGTTGGTAAGTCGGTGATACGGATCGTACCGTACTTGGTAGTGAGTCGGTAATGACAGACAGCCAACAAACTCTGAAACGCCAAACACTTCATTGGTAACAAGTCTTACAAGACAGGGCTTGGAATGACCAATAACAAAAAAGAGGAAAATTTTCCAGGTGATGTGTCGTTCCACAAATAAATAGGCTTGTGTAATAGAAATATTTTTTGTGTAGTAAAATTTAAGTGAAATAAACTTTTTTGCATATAAATAAAGTCAAAATAACGATAAAAATGAGATGAAAGCAGGAAACCTTAAGGAAATCGAAACAAAAAAAGGATATCCTCTTAAAGAGGAAAATTCCAATCCCTGGCAGCAGTCCTTAACACAATATTAAACTCATTTCACTGACACAAAAAGTAAGTAACACATTTTTATGCACTACAGCATGTATTAACCAAGGTTTCCTTCCTTAGATCTTTGCCTTTCAAAATGTAACCTAACGTGTTAATTTTATATAATATACATAAGACTCACCTAATGTCAATTCTTGTATTATATAGATAACACTCACCTAACTTGTCATTTTTGTATAACATAAATAGGACTCACTTAACATTGTCAACTTTGCATAGAACACACAGGACTCACCTAACATATCAATCTTGCAAACATAGTTCCCCGTTTTATTAACACCCTGGCAGTGCTCATCCACCAAGCTATTAAACGATGACGCCCTCTGTAGCTGTTTACATCCTTTACCGTACACATTATTGAAGCCAGTGTACTGAGTGACAAGGAGTTGTCCACTGACCCAAGTGTGAACCTCATGGTTCTCTGGTTCGCTGGAACCTATAAGCCATGTGGCGCCCTCACTGAATGACTTAAGACCTGGTCAAAGACAAAGAGAGTAAATCTCACGGCTATTTACAAACTACACATCAGTAAACAAAGTAGAGGAGGGTGACAGTTCAAAGGTCATTACAACCTAAGTACTTGACATATAGGTAAAAATGGCATGTTCAATGGCAATGTCAAAGAAGATGAAATAAATGACAAAAACAAAACAAACTATTTAAAGATACACCACAGTGATAGTCTTTACCATTTCCTAGTGATTACAGAAGGTCGTTATTGTAATCACGTCTGACTTGTACTGACCAAATGTATAAACTAGTGACATCTTCAGAGCAATTAAGAGAATGACTGTCACATTAATAGTGAACTGACAGAAGTGAAGCATGTGATCACATTACCTCCCCCACAAGATTCTTGCATCAATAGAGCTCTGCCTAGAAAGGTTCAATGCAGTGGAACAGACAGCACAGAGACCCAATGGGGTTTCCACAGAGACCCAATGGGGTTTCCACAGAGACCCAATGGGGTTTCCACAGAGACCCAATGGGGTTTCCACAGAGACCCAATGGGGTTTCCACAGAGACCCAATGGGGTTTCCACAGAGACCCAATGGGGTTTCTGCTGAGTGACTGATGGCTTCTTACCATCTGGACTCTCTTATGTGACATTTCCAACTCCATATTAGTTTTATTGTTGCAGCAACTACGAAATATACGAATTAATGAGCCACTCCCATCCTACCTTTGATAGTTGTCGTGATGAAGTTTGCCTCGTGTGACGTGAGCATTGGTGCCAAAGATCCTCCATCAGCAATACACGCATCATTGGCATCAATCCAGGTTTTGGGGCTCATAGAAAACAGGTAGCAGTTGCCACGCCAACCAATGTAGTTACTCGGACACCCTGTTGTTTCATCTTAAATAAAAGGATCCATGCTGTTCACAAATCGAGCATATTTTATATAGGGCATCTTCTGAATCAAACGTTCTTTGACAACAATTCATTTTTGGGAGCAAGAACTTTTCAAACCAGCAGTTGGCATGTGGACCTGTTCTGTTCTAAGCAGACTGTGTAGTTGCAAATCTTTTGCTTGGTGTCTATGAAATTTGATGCCAGACACCCAGACAGATATGATGGTAATGTGTGTATGAGGGTGCATAAAATTGACAATCATTCAGAAGTCTAATGTTATTAACTATAAGACATGTAGGTTGACATGGTTGATGACCATTTTAACACAGTTCCCCACTCTACTCCTGTTTGGGCTTACAAGGGTATTCATGACTTATAACAAAGGCACAAATTTGAGCACACTGTCTTCTGAGTATTAAAATGCCCTCAACTGAGACACTAGCTTTATGCTCAATACCTGTCCCCACCTCTGGAGGGATCACCCACCTGCCATGGTGCATGTGACATTATATGACTGGCTGGGCCCACTAGAGCCATCTGGGTCAATGGTGTAGACACCACTGCGACGAACACCTTTCAGATAGAGTGACTCACAGCTATCAGCCAGTAGGGGATATTTCGCTTGAAAGGAAAAACAAAAAATACAACAAAAACAGAGACATTATTTAACTAAGACCCAAATTTAACATAGACCAACACTACTTACAATTCCCTGTGTTCATTACACGATTATGCAATGAATATGCCAAAGGCAAACAAAACCACAGTTGTGCATTTTTCAATCAGAAGCTCTGATGTGTTGTACACTTGTTACAGCTGCTAATGCAACGGGTACATAGGTAAGGACTTATGACCCCTATTGTTATGTATGAGTTACCTGTCAAAATACAGGACTCCACCGAGTAATATCACCTTGCCCACTCACCAATCTGGTAGAAGTACGCCCATCCCGCTGTGCTCCCACACCTCTGCCTCTCATTGCCAGGACAAGACAGGCAATACGTCGAATTCATTGTGGCATTGGCAGTGTCCACACAGTAGCATCCATAAGACGTGGCAGCAGCGTACAATGAGTTGAGAGCCCTGCATGTCTCAATACACAGTGTACCTGTGTTGTCGGTATAGTTCTCATATATTGGCGCCACCATCGGTGCCAGTCCACAGCCAGACATTCCCGTCTCTGTCTCACATATGAAGGGTAACATGGTAGCACAGGAGATAATTCCCCAGTTGCCCCACTTGTCCATATATGTGCACCGAGCACCAGCATTTACATAGTAATACATGCGGCTGTAAGACCATAGACTCGCGTCTGACCAAGTGAAGTTGAGAGAGAACCCGAATGGGTCGTAGGCGCCAATAAACCAGGCGTGGAGCACCTCTAGATAGGGAGATGAATGCATGATGCTTGTCATGGCAGAGTTCTCAGTCGCTGAAGAGATGGTGACCACGTGAGACTGATGACTTTCACAGTACGTTTGGGCATCAGTGAATGTCTTGGAACCCGTGTGGAACTTATAGCAACGGTCAGTGGACCAAAACCAGGAAGGCTGACAACCATTGCCTAAAACCAGAAAATATTTCTAGATATACATATAAATAATGTCTCTTGGTCAGTTACTTTATCAATGTTCCATTGAGTGTAGAGTTTTATTCCGAACATAAGAACAAAACAAAATAAAGATTGTCAATAACGACAAGTGTTGTGTGTTTAATCAATTCTGCATAAATAATTCTTATACACAATCAACAGACTATGCAAAGTACACCAACTATAGCAGAGCCAGGAGCACTGCATCTCAATTAAAATACTGGAAAACACAACCTTTGTGTATTAAAGGACCATACAGTGTTTATCCATTTGCTACCTTACTTTCAAAAATATTGATACCACATAGCAATAAAATCATTCAGACCAAATATTGTTATTGTTTCCTTGTTCTATTAAACAGTGGTTAAAAGACTGAGGATGCATAAAAAGTGATGCAAGTTGACGAGCACCTTCTTGGAAGTCACACTCTTGAACATTGGTTTCGTTGCCTTCCCCAATACTGTCAGGGTCAATATAATATCTTCCTGATGGCAGGTCATTGTGACGCAGGTCACTGCAGGACTTGGCTGGATAGAAAGAACCTAGAAAGAATGCAATGTAGTTATTAAGTTAGTTGTGCCTACATGACAACCAAAAGTACTAATCAAAAGTCTAAATGAAGCAAAACAAGAGCAACGCAGAGCGTTGAAATGTGCCCACAATTGCACCGTATACGGTATCCTTCTAGGGTTGTTTATTGGTACCATAAAGTGGCCAGTAGAGGGCATATATGTAGTACGTTGTGCTTTGCAAAATGGAAAGGCATGGTCATTGTCTCAATAGGCTAGGGGCAAAATGTGAGTGACCTTCATAATGCAAGCACATCCTATACATCAGTTGCTTAAAGCACCACAGAAACATAGAATTAAAAACAAATTTACCAAGATACGAGATTAGCACAGCATTAGAATGCCGGAAACAAATTTATACTTCGTTGGAACTTTTCCTTCATAGTCACGAAGTAACACAAAGTATACACCTGAAGACCTATGAAAATACAGAGGTCAATGTAAAATACTTAAATTGCCACTAGAGGCATACCGGTAGTCAGAATGATCCTAAAGTTGTCATCGTCCGTTGTCAACATCACATAAATGCACTTGCTAAATTTAGTAAAGATCCTGCAAACGGTTTGGGAGACACAGCCATGGGCGCAAAAAAAATGCCACTAGGAGGAGCCACAGTAATCAAAGTCATGGGAAATTCAGCGTCAACCGTCCTCTTCATAGTAAGAACATACATGCCAATTTTCACAATCATACTTAGAGCGGTTTGGTTGATAGAGGGGTGGACGCCAAAAACAGACTCAAAAACAGTAAAAATGGCCGCTGGGTGTCGCAAACTAGGTCGAATCCATCCGAAAACGGGAGGATAGCGTCATTGCACTAATAGGTGCCTACATACCAAATTTCATGAAAATCTGTTAAGGACTTGTGAAGATACAGAGGTATACGTAAAAAAAAAATTGCCACTAGGGGGCACACTGGTAGGCGGATCCGTCCAAAAGTCGTCATCGTCTGTTGTTAACATCATAATACACTTATTAAATTTCGTAAAGATCCTGCGAACGGTTTAGGAGATACAGGCATAGGCGTAAAAAAAAACAAAACTGCCACTAGGAGGCGCCACAGTAGTCCAAATCATCTGAAAATCATTGTCAGCTGTCTTCTTTATAGTAAGCACATACATGCCAATTTTCACAATCATCTTTTGAGCGGTTTGGTTGACAGAGGGGTGGACGCAAAAATACGTACACGAAAACAGTAAAAATGGCCACTAGGTGGCGCAAACTATGTCGAATCCATCTGAAAACGAAAGGATACCGTCACCTCGCGCAAAAACAGACTCGAAAACACTAAAAATGGCCACTGGGTGGCGCAAACTATGTCAAAACCATGTGAAAACGGGAGGATAGCGTCATCTCACTAATAGGTGCCACATACCAAATTTCATGAAAATCCGTTCAGGACTTTTGAAGATACAAAGGTAAGCGTAAAAAACTAAAATTGCCACTAGGGGACACACCGGTAGTCGGATCCGTCCGAAAGTTCCCACATGCCGTCCCATTCATGAATGGAACATATGTGCCAAATTTCATGAACGTATGTCAAAGGGTTTTGGAGATAGAGCAGCGGACGCCGGACGCCGCCCGGACGGACGGACGGAGATGACGGCATAATGCGTCCACAAATATGTGGGCGCATAAAAATGCTTTGCTGGGCAAATTTCAGCAAAATTTCATCACCTGATCTGTGTGAAACAAATGCAGCAAAGAGCAAAAGTTAAAGAACGAGATGCATTTCGCCCTTTTTAACTGGCAAAACACAAAAATCAAATAAGCCCTTACTCACATAAAATCAGTCTCACGGTATTGCTTACCATGATAGGATAGTCCGTTACAAACAAGAACACTGAAACCTGATTAATAACTCAACAAAATGCCACAAGGGCTTATTGAGGTTGGCAAACCCTAAAATTGTGAATTCAATTAAGATGGCACATGAATGCGTTTCCTGGCCTGAGTTGTCAGCTTATTTGGCAACAGTTCAAGATTGAAAAAGGATGGTAATGCTTTTACATCTCAAGGGACTTTCACAAATTTTGTTCACAAAAAATGGCTTTTTTTCCAATATTCCACTTCTAGCAAAACATCTTCATTCTCAGGGAACTTCAATTACAAAAAATATGTGTAGTGAGAAAAAAGAACCACCTTCAACCACGGAGAACTTTGTTTACTATTTATCTATTTTACTATTTATCCAAATTACTATTTATCTACTTTACTACTAATCCAAGTTCAAAGGTTAAAGCGCTGTCACTCAAATCAAATCTCCCAACAGGCATGTGCAGTTTCGTATATGAAGATACAATTCACAGTCCTTTCATTCACGGAGTTGCCATAATCTTGAGTCAAAAAGGTGTATTTATAGAACAAATGATCTTTTGAGCATTTTAGATTCAGAGATAACAAAAAGGTCAGAATATGTATAATGCACATGAAAATAATAGTGTTGTTGGCTTTTTAATAGAAAACGGATTGCCAAATTTCACAAAATTCTGGCAAGAAGGTTTACAGATATAGACTCGAGGTGAACATAAAGAAAACTAAAACTGCCACAAGGAGTCATAGCAGAGTCCGAATAGCCCATTCATTATTACATTGAAAGAAAAACACATGTCGAATTTCACAAAGACCCTGCAAGGGGTTAAGGAAATACAGTTGCAAATATGCAAAAAACAAAATTGCCCCTAGGAGGGACCACAATAATCAGGCTCATCCGAAAATCACTTCAGATGTAGTCTTCTCAGCACAAACAAATCTTCAAATTAACGATCTTTTGAGCAGTTTGATGGATACAGACAAATGAGGCAGATATCAAAAACAGAATCAAAAATAACTTGGCGGTCCAAAATATGTAAAATCCATCTTTTATCCTTCTCCTTAATATAAATCTATTGCACAACTTCATGAAAATCCATCAAGGCACTCTGAGCCAAAAATAAAAACAAAAAATTGCCACTAGGGGCAGCAGCAGTCAAATCAGCTCAAAACTCATCGACATCTGTCAAGTTTCATTGATAAGAAAACATCTGCCAAATTTCTTCAAGATCTTGCAAGGGGTTTAGGAGATACAGTAGCACCCGCATGCCCAGACAAAGATGATGGCAATATGCACCCACGTATGTATAAAAGTGGCTGCATGAAAAGGCGATACAAACCAATGTTGAAAACAGATATGACATCATCCGGTCCACCGCAGCGCTGGCCTATGTTACGAGGGCAGGCAAGTGAGCACTTGAGCATGTTCAGTTTGTTGGATATGTTGAACAGTGTCAACCGTTCATCATCACAGTAACACATGGACCCCATGAGAGCAGCATAGGATCCATTCTCCCTACGACACGTCTCTATGCAGTAGGCTATAGTCATGTCTTTAGAGTTGAGGTAGAATGTGCCATTGCTGAGTCTATTGAAACAACCGAGGTAACCTACAACAGGAGAGGCCACACTGATGACAAGGAATTGTTGCAGGCGATAAAAAAGACACTGTTGTTGAAAGATTGCAATCTAAACTGACCAGTGAAAAATAAGGGAACTAAAGACATTTGAAAATTCAACTGAATGACTTGTAAAATTCATGCATGGCACAACTAACAGTAAACAGAGTATTATTAAATCATGTAAGCAGCACGTCAGGGCAGTCTCAAGTAGTCCAAACACACCTTTTTTTCACTTACATTGAACAAAATATTATGCAAAATGACGATCTAATAGCTTCTGTTAACAGCTCAGTCGTGTGTGAATTTAATAATGCAAAAAACAAACACATAATGTTCTTTTTAAAAAATTTCTAAAACAATATCCTAGCTGTTGAATTTTTGCATAACTAGAACATGCAACACATTGTTGGTCAGATACTGAGATCGCCAAGACAATCAAACCCTGTAAGGCTTCACAACAAAAGTTCAAGAAATGTGGAATAAACAAAAAAGTTTCAAGTTGATACAGGATGCTAGAAAAAATAAAAATTTGTTCAAATTAAGAACGATTCTCAAAAATGGCTTCACAAAGTGTTTTCCAAAAATGGTTTATGAATTGTTTTTACGATGATCCATGTTTGCATGAGGGGATACCGCAAAGCAGGACTTTTATGGTTTACAGCAAAAAGCTCAAAAGGTGCATTAAACGAAAACAAAATGACAATTTAGAAAACAATATCCTTCATTTTTAATATTTCATCCATCAAATGAAGTTTGATCATTTTAATGAAATTGTTGTTTTGCTATCAATGTATCTTTCTTTTTTGCTAAAAAGGCATGGAAACTTAATATAATTAATGTCAGATTGTAATAAGTCAAAAATCAAATTCCAAAGGTTTTCTACATTTCGAAAAACTGTACTTTCACCAGGTTAAAATTAATAATTTTTTAGGTATTTGGATAAATTCACAGACTTGTTGATAAGGTCATACATAAACTCACGAATGAAGATTTTTTAACGATTATGTAGAACGTCCCTAGAATAACATAAGATTTTGGTTAAGTTTGGAATATCATATCTCAGAAGCAGCTGAACGAATTCACAAGAAACTTTCAGATATCATGCTTTACGCGCTGATCTTCAAGACATTGTTAGAAATTGTTATTTAAAGTGTCACAATTTTGCAAGAGGGACTATACAAAAAACAGGACTTATATGACTTTTGTGACAAACTTTCGAAACAATAATTTAGAGAACTATAACTAATAGAGCTTTCGAGATTTTATCTTGAAATTTACATAATATGGAAATTGGTAAATCATATGTAGTTGATCCTCTTGTTTTGACATGAATGAAAATTTTTTATTTGTATAACTTTTCCAAAAAAAGCATGGTCACGCAAGCTTATTAATGACAGTTTGGTATCAAGTCAACAGTTAAATTCTATGGTTTTGTAGATATTTTGGCTTAATATACAGTCTTACCAATAAGGTCCTGTATCACTTTAATGCTACATATTGTGATAGTTAGCCCCATAAGTTTAAATCATAAACTTTAATCTGTGTTCAGGGACATTTTTCTCTAATGCAAATTGATCTTTCAACACTTTGTGTTTTAATGAACACAGTCAGATACAACATTCACAGGGTTATAACATATCATTCCGAAGTCATCACAAACCCTATTTGGGTGTTCAAAACTGTAAATCAACTTTGTTACAAGCATATTAATTGTTCTTCCTGCATACTCTGCCTGCTAGATTCCAAAACAAACAGTTTGTAATCCACCTTTACCTTTATTTTTCTTGCAAATAACAGAAATGTCTCGGCTTGAGCAGTCCACTTCCTTCCACTGGTATTTGCCGAAAGTGTACTGATTGTCTACATTAGTGAGTACTGCACACCGCTTTGTCGAGTCTGATGGAGCGCCTGGGAAGAAGTTGGTGTAAGTGACTAGGCTACCATCAACCCAGGTGAAACGCGACACCTGGTGGTGATCAAAGAAACCCAGGTAATATGAGCTCGGGGCATACAGCGAGTTACGACCTGGAAATGGAACAAATGAGAGGATTTAAATTAGAACCCAATAAAAAGCTCACTGGTGGTACACTTTCATCCAGAAATAAAAAAGGGAGGGATGCTGGAAAGAGAGGGAAGGGGGAGGGGGCACGAGGAGGAAGGCAACGGGATAGAGGCAGGAGGGAAGGGGAGGAGAAACCCACTACTACCTAAGTACCATATTTAGAATAACGAACAAAGAAAACACTCTGAAACAGAATTCAGTTCAACCAGAACATATATGCACAGCTATACAAGACAGATCACTCCCGAATGACATCCACTTTAAAACATGAGCTGTCTTACTACATCTCTTGTGGCACTTTTTATTTGCCCATCTTGCAAGAGATTAGTATTTTTTACCTTACTAAATGATTAGTCACTATCTATATTACTGGTATTGTATTAGTCATTACTTATAATTGTATGTGTCATATAAATGACCTTACTTGTAATTGTATTAGTCATAATAAATGACCTTATATCGACTACCCATGTCTTGGTTTCATCTCTGGTAACGAGCTTGCGATGCACAAACTACCATATATCATTCGGGACATATGTCGATCATAAAAAACATTACTTAGTAATGCTTCGCAATTTGTAACCAATGAACACTGAATGCAAACCAAAACTAGAGAGCAGAAACAAAAACTGATTTTTAACTTAAAAAACACAACCACAACTTGGTACTCACGTTTTATGGCATCTTGCAGGAATGAGTGTTCTTGAGGCGTTGCTATGGAGACCAGCATAGACTGGTGTAGAGCGCAGTAATCCATGGCCTCAGTGAAGTTCATCTCCGTGGTAACAGTGAAGTTGTAACAGCTGTCTTTGTAACCCACCCAGCCATCCTCACACACACTGTTATCTGAAAGACAGAGAAAAACACATTGAACCGCTGAAGAAAGAGGCACGCGTTCAATAAGACATTGGAACAAGTGGATTGCGAACAAACGGGTTTTCTGAGAGCTGTATACACTAACGAGTAAAGTAAGTCAGATATAATGGTTACGTGCACACAGGTTGAGAACCAGTTTGGGATTATTCGGTGGAGAAAACTGGTTCTCAAAATGAGAGCGTGTTATAGCTGACTATTACCTATACTAACTATGAAACAAGTGTGTCAAGTTCAAATTTCCTTCAGAAAATATAAAACGAGGTCTACGTCATGCACCGGGCTTGAGGATATTCTTAACAGAGTGTGTATGTTTCTCAAAGTGTTTTAGTGTAAGTCGGATGTGTATAAAATATAAGCATACTCCCATATGATAACACCACCGACTATACTCCTTTTAAATGAAATATGACGCACGTAAAATA
Organism: Phoronis australis; assembly: GCA_002633005.1. Taxonomy (NCBI): domain Eukaryota; kingdom Metazoa; phylum Phoronida; family Phoronidae; genus Phoronis; species Phoronis australis. The sequence goes on along the minus strand of NMRA01000014.1, from coordinate 1,387,072 downwards.
AAAAAGTATGGCCAAAAAATTTCCTACAAAGTAAGAACATAACCCCCACAATAATAGTACAAACGAAAAATAGATGAAAATATCAGGAGCAAAGTAATGGCAAGCCTCGTCAGATGCGGAAGGCCATAACACAATACAGCGCACATGAGGACAGGCATCTAATATGGAAACAAGACTGCAACTTATAATTGAAATATATAACAAAAGCAGGACTTTCAGTTTTACAAAGAGGGTCTGCCGGCACCCTGAAAGCCACCCTGATCCACAACACATGTCTAACTGGAAAATATATGCAACACTTAAACAATTATAGCTTTCATCTATTCCTTCATGGATTATTAAAACAAGCTTTGGTGTATTGTTTCTGATTGTGTTTCTGTCCCTTGGATATATGTTAAGACTAATCTGCCCTTTACATTAAATTATCTGCGGGCCTAAACAAAAAATGCTGAGTGCCATGAGATATACACTTGGTTGAATAATTCAGTAGTGTCTCTAGTATCAGGATGTTATTCCAGAACAAAGAAGCTTCATGGTTTGTGCAGTGTAACTATTAATATCATTAATGAAATCTAAGTTAGCATTAATAAACAATGTAATTCATTGTCAGCTAAGAATTGAAAGCACATGCAAATCCAAATAACATTCGATTTAAAAATTATTAAAATTTAAATTAAAGTTTCCTTGATTTCAAAAACGCTTAATAGCAAATACGCTTTCCGTCGGGTGAAACAAGCTTCCTTTTCAAACATACCCTTTATCAATGAAAGCCATCATGTTTCTTTATAAGAGAATGGAAAAGAGTATGCATAACACTGAAATGATCCACGATAGAACCCCAAACAGTATGCTCTCATGGGTGTTAATTTATATCATGAAAATGGCCAGTAGATGGCGCAGAATGTGTCAAACCCATCTGAGAATGGGAAGGTGTCATCGCCTCCCTACTAGAAAACTAATAGCCAAATTTTAAGGCAAAAGAAATACAGAGAGATAAAGTGCACCCAGAACTGATCTGCTAATGGTACGATTCTAGGGGTGTTTATTAGTACCATAAAAATGGCCATAAGACATTGCACAATAGATCAAACTTGTCCGAAATTGGGAAGGTGACATCGATTCCCAAACAGAAAACCGTTTGCTAAATTTCATAACAATTCATCAAGGAACTTCAAAGATTACAAAGGCAAACATGGAAAAAATAAACTCTTTTAATCTGATCTATATACCTGTTTCAAGTTAATAGGAATACAATTGCCAAACGATCTTACCAAGGACATTGACACAACCGTAAATGCAAAAATTTGTTTGAATAAAGACATTTCTAAAATGTATCGACATGTTTCAATGGTAAAACATTCACCATTGCCAAGCTTAATTCAGAGAATCGCTATAGCTAGAAACTGTGTGAAGCCATTCAAATTCGCTTTTCAGAAACGTCCTCACTCAATGCACAGGTTGCCCATGAGTCATTGACATTGTTACAGAGTTGTGATTCGCTGATTGCCAGCAAATCCTGCTCTGGTATTTTTGCGTGATTTGAAATTGTCTGTGTATTGCACCGGTAGGCATCCTGGCATCCATTCTCTGTATAAAGCTTGACAATGCTGGATGCTTTACCGCTGAAACATATCGCTACATTTAAGAAACATTGTTGTCTTTACTGGTATTCGTCGGTGCGGAATCTTTCGGTAAATGCAAAAATGTCATGAGGAGGCACCACAGTACTTCGACAATCTGAAAATCCAAGTCAGTCGTGTTTTTCTCAGCAGAAACACATCTGCCAAACAATTTGGCTCATACAGAGGCAGGTGACAGTAAAAATGGCCACTACATATTGCAGAATACGTCAAATCAACCAGAAAATGGAAAGGCGCTGTTGCCAAATTTCATGAAAATACGCCAAAGAATTCGAAAAAGATACAGACTGAGGTAAACATTCAAAATTTACACTGCGGCCACAGCAGTAGTAAGTCATGGGCAGCCATTGTCATATTTATAGAACACTAAGATCCAGCAAAGAATAAAGCAGATACAGCCACGGACATAAAAAGACAAAATCAACACTAGGGAGTGCAACTGTCATACCAAAAATCAACATCAGCCACAGCCTATTCAACAGGAACACAATTCCGCTTTCAAAATGATCCTTTGAGCAGTTTGGCACATAAATTAAGAGATGGAATAAAACAGCAACAAAGGATTGCAAAGTTCACCCACGTATTATGTATAATGTAAGCATGAAATGAAAGTTGATTTTTTAGGAGAATGAGAATAAATAGTCATGTGCAAACTTATCAAGAACACTACAACATGGTTCAAAGCATAGTAACATAAATGGACAGCAGTAGAAAACACTCTATGATTTCATGTTGTCTGCAATAACAAATAGTAAACATCACGAAGAAGGTAACTTATTACATGCTCGGTGAGTGAAAGGAGCAATGTCCAGAACATCAAGGAGTTGTATTGACTGCATAACTTCTGAAGGAGGCAGAGCCACCTACCTTTCATATTGCAATATCTGTACGTTGAGACACCGTCTGTTCTATCTGACAAGTAGGTGGAGTGCATGTAATTGCCTGTATTGTAGTAGTCGCTGCATCGTCCCCTGCCACGAATGGGGTAGGGTTCTAGAAGAGAACAGTTGTGTTTCAACATGGTAAGCTGGTCGTTCAAGGGGCCTAGAGGGGAATGGTAGGGGGTCCATAGAGAGAGGTGAGGAACAGGTACGCTAACATGGTTTGGTTGTCACGAAGGGTCTGTTAAGAGAAGGGTGAGGTACATTAGCATGGTAACACAGTGTGGTGTCAATCAAGGAGTTTACAGATAGGGGGGTGAGGAGTATCATTACCAAGCTAAAAAAGGTGTGACGTCAGTCAATGGTTCTATAAAGAGAGAGGTGAGGAACAATAGTATGTCAACATGGTGTGCTTGTCATTCAAAAACTGATGGTAAGTATGCACATACTAGGCTTTACATGTATACACTCTCACATCCTAAAAATGAACATCTAAATAACCAATCTTCATTACAAAAGTTTATTAATGCCAAGGACCTGTGTGTTGGAGACCATTCACAAGTTTTGTAATTTTCATGACAGTACTAACTGTACAATTTAGGGGAGGAGCTTGCTGCTAGAGTACACTTCTGACATGATAAATAAGGCGATGTCAAAAAACAAAATTCAATGTTTCATTATTAATTTTTCACATTACTAAAACATTATAAAACAACACAACAGTCGAAATACTGCAAAGATCCAAGTACAGTCAATCATGTAGCAACAAACATCGCACCATATAGACCATTACAGACAACATTACTGTGGTTTGTGCATCACATTAGGGTAAGAAACAGCGACATCAACTCAGAGTAGTGTTCAAATTGGCGCACAATAAAATGTCAAAAAATGAAATCACTGACAAAGCAGGATTAATGGCATGGCTCTTTTACTTCTTGCTAAGGACTGTTTAACAACGGACTCGGAGTAAAATCAGTAGTACGTCAGAATATAGTGATCCAATCCGTGTATATGTATATTTTACAGCAATACTAGACAGTAATCTTGTTGTTGACCATAATTCACTTCCCACTGCTGTCACTCCTCAGTTAATATTTTTGTTTCTTGGCCTCACCCTACCTTCACTCCTCAGTCAATATTTTTGTTTCTTGGCCTCACCCTACCTTCACTCCTTCAAGATGGGTGGGTCAATACATAAAATAATTCACGTTCTCCTTTTCCTTGTAGGGAGACATTCATTTTTGTTGCACAGTTCTTTTACTGAATTCACACAGATATTTTTGTCGCACAGCAGGTACTCAAATGTTTGAACCAAAAAACAAGCATTGTTTTAAAATTATAATTGTTACCACACTCCTGTACAGATGAGCACTTATTTCTGAAGCAATTTAACACAACAAGAAATGCTTGGCTGCAGTTAATTATGACATTAATATATAGGGATTACAGGTTTTTGGTAAGGGTTTTAAAGATGGTTTCAGTAATGTCCACTCACCATCAACATAAACAAAGTAACAAGAGGAAGAGCCACAGTTGCCCTTAGCAACATTGCCATCACGTTCTCCAGGACACACAGACTGCTGACAGACGTCTGCTTTGTATGTGTCATTCATAACACCGACAACTACAATGAGNACCCTACCTTCACTCCTTCAAGATGGGTGGGTCAATACATAAAATAATTCACGTTCTCCTTTTCCTTGTAGGGAGACATTCATTTTTGTTGCACAGTTCTTTTAATTCACGCAGATATTTTTGTCGCACGGGAGGTATTTAAATGTTTGAACCAAAAAACAAGCATTGTGTCAGAATAAATATTGATTAAGTAATTAGTAAGAATAGATCCATTTTAAGTTGCCCAAAATTTGTGCATATGTACTTTTAAATTATGGGGTCAGACTTGTTGACATGTATTTTAACGTCAAAATCTATTTTTGGATGGTGTTTACAACTTTGGGTTCTGGGGTCAAAGTACTATAGAGATTCTAGAATATTCTGAGAACAAATTGTAACAGCCAATAATACGAGTGGATATGATCATGTGGTTTTTATTAGCCAATCACTAAATAAGTAGAATGTTATATTATGGGCTGAAATCAACAACATAATTAGATGCGCTATAGTAGTTGAAGCATAAAGACCTGCTACGGTGTACAGAAGCAATTGTACGACAGAGCCATCTCGTGGAAGATTCTAGAAAGGATCTTGGCAAGGGCAAGGGTTAACGAACAGGAAGTTAACTAAGAGCTTGTCACTTGCATTGTGGGTAGTAAGATACTACCTGAAGTGTTGCGCGTTATCAGCCAGAAACTGTGACCAGCAAGAAGAGTCGCAGGTAGAAGAAATTGCCTGCAAGTGTTGCATCACCAGAGACGGTGACCAGCAAGTACACTGTCGCTATACAGTGTGTGTAGTTCGAAGATTCACCAACAGGACAGACATCCAACAAGTGGAGAGTCCTAGCTTGGATATCAGATAAGACATTTGATCATCTTGGTTGTTTGATTAAAGTAATCTTTAAAGAGGGCGCTGCCATAGTTACTCTTTGTAGTTGATTACTTAATTAACAATAGGTTTCATTTGTCTAATTAGGGGTTATCATATAATAAATTAATTACTGGATTTGATTATTCACTCTCCATCTACGCACAATCTCAAAGCATAGCTACCTTTTAAACAAACCCACAGCCAAACATCTGACACATTGTTTTAAAATAATTGTTACCACACTCCTTTACAGATGAGCATTTATTTCTGAAGCAATTTAACACAACAAGAAATGCTTGGCTGCAGTTAATTATGACATTAATATATAGGGATTACAGGTTTTTGGTACGGGTTTTAAAGATGGTTTCAATAATGTCCACTCACCATCAACATAAACAAAGTAACAAGAGGAAGAGCCACAGTTGCCCTTAGCAACATTGCCATCACGTTCTCCAGGACAAAGAGACTGCTGACAGACGTCTGCTTTGTATGTGTCATTCATAACACCGACAACTATAATGAGAAAGTAACTGCTAACAGATGTCTGCTTAGTAACTATCATTCATAACACCAAGATTTCGAAATTAACAGGATGTTATTTAGAACATTTAAAACCATTATAAATAATGTTTCAGTCTGTGTCAAAATCAACATTTTGCAATATCTGATCCTCCAAACCACGTCAACTCATGTTTATTCTTTATTTGAGAGAGATTGGTTTAAGAACACCTGGAAGTCCCGACGACAGCCAACTCCAAGCAACAGCAGGCAACTTAAACAATTCTAGTGTGAACCAAAAACACCTCTTTCTTAAGCCTAGAAATCATGACTGATATGGTTAAGGAACACAATGACTGAGAACAATTTCATTAATGAGATTAATCAAGTTGTTTTTGACAGAGACCATTTTCTTCTTCTTCATTGTGATATTTTGCATTTTAGATGGAATTGCAATCTTAAGGTTATGTATGGCCTTATTGACAAGTTTGTATTTTTAGCTGAATATGTACAAAACTATAGATTTTAACTTAGCAATATATAAAGCATAATTTCTGAAAAAAATTCTGTAGAATTTGCTTTTTTAACTTCTAGCCAATCTGCCATTAACTGGACAACATAGCCATGTTTTTTAGTAAAATTAAGCAAAAAAGTACATTGATAGCAAACAATGGTATCAATAGCATATTATTCATTTTTTCAGCAAATATTCAAAATGAGCTCTTAAAAATAATGTTATATTTTTTAAAATATTGTTTCATTTTCATTTCATGAATTAAAAGTTTTGACTTTTTTCATGAAAATCATAAAAGTCATATTTTTGATAGCCCTCGTTTTTCTACTGGCATGACAATAAAAGACCAACTTGGAATACTAGTAGTTTAGCCTCCACAGCATGAGTACATTCCACTACCTGATGTTGCATTATCAATAGCCTGAGTGCAATAGCAATCCGTTATGTGGGCGATGGCATAGCGATACTTGAGTCCCCGGCAGTAGTCTAGACAGATCTTGCCTTTCATGTCAACATACTGAATGTGAAGAGTATCAGAGCTTTGCAGTATGGCCGAGTCATTGATGGAGATGTTGGAATAGTGGCCATCTGAAACAGTTAATGAATAAACAGTATCAGAACTGGGCAGTAATATGGAATCATAGATGGTGATGTTAGAGTAGTGGCCATCTGAAACAGTATTGTGTACAAACAGTATGGAACTGTGCAGTAACACTGAGCCACTGATAGCAATGTTGGAGTCTGTAATGGCCATCTGATATACAAAGTAAACATACAAATAGCTATTGCAGTAAAATGATCTCAGTAAAGGGTAGACACGGAAATTTAGAACATTTGAATATGAAACTTCCTCCGTGTCTCAAACAGAGGTTTTGTACTTGTGATCTACATTTCACCATTGCACAGTGGTCTTGGCTTACAGTGCATGTCAAAAGTAATTAAAATATAAAAAAATATTAATTGTAACTTCTGGAACTTCAGCTGTAGTTTGAAGCCACCTGGCTTCATTGGAAAACAAATCACAGTAAGTTCCTGCAGTTATGATTCGTAATTTTTTCATATCTCATAATTCACCTGAATGAATGAAAATGTCTATCATCTCATCAAAATACTGTTTGCCCATCGCTACTCTAATGGTGAGGTCAGGTGTCCTGATGAGAGATTTCAGAACATTATGTCTGATAATTGTCGGCATATGTACTGTATATCGCTTTCATTGTTTTGTGTTTTGACTGTTCACTCCTTCGGTGACCATATATGGTAAAAAACAATCGACGCTTAATATTTTCATGGTCTTTGTTTAAGTGAGCAGTAGATGGCTTAAGTTCACTAGAATAGATGAACATTGAACAAATATGAGAAGAGACCATGGCAGCAACTGATACAGGAACCAGATGGAGTCACACTCAACAAAGCATGTTTTAATGTAGGATTTTGAGAGGAGGCAGTGTGACCTAGTGGGTCAAGTCTCCGCTTCCTTGACTCAAGGTCATGGGTTCGAGTCTCATTGGGAACACTACTAAACCCATGAGTCAGATCTGTAGTTCCTCAGCTCGGCTTTAACAATATATATTTTAAATATAGCATGAAAATGGTTCCAGGCGATCAGTGCAATGGGCCCACTTCAGCAGCCTGCGCATGTCTGTACCAGACCATTTGCAATTATGAGTTTTGAACAAACATGTCACATTACATATATTTGTTGGAGAGCCAGTTACGATCATGTCCGTTTTTTGTTCGATGCTCTGTTCGTCATAACAGAGGTCATGAAAAATAACTTAGCCATTAAAAAGCAACTACACAGAGTTACAGAGTCAATAAGTACATCAACCCTGTACAGCCAATAATCATTAGATTATCACCTTAGCTGCTCTCAAACTACATAGTATCAATGATACTTACGGAAGGTCCACCAGACACTGAACTCATCCACCAGACCTCCACACCACGAACCCTGACCACTGCACGACGCGTTACACATGACATCATCAATTTTTTCACCCCCCACAGAGTCTGTAGAGTCAAGGCACAAACACCAGCTTCCGTTATAGAGCGCACTCAGGTGCTTGCTTTGAACTCGACAGTTATCTCGACAAGTGTCCATCATTAAAGAATCATCTGTGAGAGCGATGAGTGAAGACATGGTGATATTTGGTATTCTAAAGCACCCCTCATAGTGATTGTAGTCTGGAATAGACAAGATGAACCATTACTTAAGAGAAAAAACTGTTCAAGATGTGGTAATGATTTCGTTCTTCATTATGGAACCCGAAGGAAACAAGAGCAACGCATAGCGTTGAAATGCGCCCACAATTGCACCGCATACGGTATCCTTCTAGGGTTGTTTATTGGTACCATAAAGTGGCCAGTAGAGGGCATATTATTATGTAGTATGTTGTACTTTGCAAAATGGAAAGGCATGGTCATTGTCTCCTCAATAGGCTAGGGGCAAAATGTGAGTGATCTTCATAATACAAGCACATCCTATGCATCAGTTGCTTAAATTACCACAGAAACATAGAATTAAAAACAAATTTACCAACATACGAGATTAGCACAGCATTAGAATGCCAGAAACAAATTTCTACTTGGAACTTTTCCTCCATAGTCACGAAGTAACACAAAGTATACACCTGAAGA
>NMRA01000014.1:1216548-1378132 GCA_002633005.1 Phoronis australis | reverse complement strand
AAAACTGCCACTAGGAGGCGCCACAGTAGTCGAAATCGTCGGAAAATCATCGTCAACCGTCCTCTACATAGTAAGCATATACATGCCAATTTTCACTCACAATCATTCTTTGAGCGGTTTGGTTGATAGAGGGGTGGACGCAAAAAAACAGACTCGAAAACACTAAAAATGGCCACTAGGTGGCGCAAACTATGTCGAATCCATCTGAAAACGGGAGGATAGCGTCACCTCACTAATAGGTGCCTACATAACAAATTTCATGAAAATCCGTTCAGGACTTTTGAAGATGCAAAGGTAAGCGTAAAAAACTAAAGTAGCCACTAGGGGGCACACCGGTAGTCGGATCCGTCCGAAAGTTCGCACATGCCGTCCCATTCATAAATGGAACGTATGTGCCAAATTTCATGAACATATGTCAAAGGGTTTTGGAGATAGAGCAGCGGACGCCGGACAGACGCCGGACGGACGCCGGACAGACGCCGCCCGTACGGACGGACGGACAGACGGAGATGACGGCATAATGCGTCCACATATAAATATGAGGGCACATAAAAAACACTGAGGGCTTGTTTACGAAAGCCCGCCAGGTTAAAATGAACACAGTCACGATGACACAAATGTAAAAGGTCACGACAGAAGCCGCCACAGTGAGACCAGAGGGATATGGAGGGGTGGTGATGGAGTAAGGAGCAAAGGGCAGTACTGAGGGAGTGGTATCGAATATTGAACAAACCGTCATCGTGAAAACGTTTGAAAACCTGGCCAAGAAGGATGTGGAGGGCAAGGGTGTAAATGGAACAAGTAATAAGGATGGGATCGACGGATGGGGACGAGAGATCGTTCCCTCCGACCCGGAGGAAAACGAAACGGGGGGAGATGGAGAACAATTGGGGGACGAGTTCAAAAATGGATCAGGGCCCAGAAGAGAGGGTGGCACCTGACAAACTGAGGAAAGGAGGCTTTACAATGAGGGGATCGAATCCAAAGTTAAAATGTGGAGGTTGAGACTGGGCAAACTGCCCTGAGCCACCGGAAATATGAAGAACCAAGACAAGAACAATGAATAGGCATCGTATAGAACGGGAAAACGAGCTAACCGTGAGGTGAATGATGGAGTAGGAGAAAGGTCAAAAAAAAATTAATAAGCTTTGGAATGTACAACAGTGTGGCTGGAATAAAGGTGAACTGAAAACGAGGTTACAATTACAAAGAACAAGAGCAACGCAAAGTGTTGAAATGCACCCACGAATGCATCGCAAATGGTGTGCTTTTAGCATTATTTATTTGTATCATAATAAAAGCCACTAGATGGCGTAAAAACGTACAATCCATCAAAAAACGGGAACATGCCATATTTCATAAAAGAACTGTTAAGGAACCCCAGAGAAACAAAGGAAAACTGTTACAGAACAAAATGAAATTGCCACTTGTGGGCACAGTGTCCGTTCGATTTGCCTGAAAGTCGTCGTCAGTTATCTTCATATAAATTCACTTACTAAATTTAATAAAGATCCTGTAGTGAGTTTTGGAGATACAGCTATGGGTGCAAAACAAAACAAAACTACCACTAGGTGCCACAGTAGTCAGTCACCATCATCAAACGCCCTCTTCACACTGAAAAAATATATGCCAATTTTCAAAACCATCCCTAGAATGATTTGGTTGATTGAGGGGTGTACATCAAATACAAGATTTGAAAACAGCAAAAATGACCACCACGTGGCACAAAATACCTCGATTCCATCCAAAAACAGAATGATAGCATCATCCCACCAATAGATGCATATACTCAAAATTTTATGAAAATCTGTTGAGGACTTTTAAAGATACAGACTGGTGAACGCAAAAAACTAAAATTGCCACTAGGGGGTGCACCGGTAGTTCGATCCGTGTGAAAGTCATCATTTTCGGTTGTCACCATCATATAAATACACTTGCTAAGTTTAGTAAAGATCCTACGAACAGGAGATACAGCCATGGGCGGAAAAAACAAAACTGCCACTAAAAGGCGCCACAGAAGTCGAAGGCGTCAGAAAATCGTCAGCCATCCTCTTCATTAAGTAAGAGCATACATGCCAATTTTCATAATTATCCTTAGAGCGGTTTGGTTGATAGATGGGTGGACGCCAAAATACAAACTCGAAAACAGTAAAAATGGCCACTAGGATACGCAAAATATGTCGAACCCATCCTAAAACGAAAGGATAATTTCATCTCACCAATAGATGCCCATATTTTAAATTTTATGAAAATATGTTGAGGACTTCTGAAGATACAGAGGTAAGCAAAAAAACTAAAATTGCCACTAGGGGGCACACCAGTAGTCAGAGAGGTCCGAAATTCGTTGTCATCTGTCGTCAGCTTTATAGAAAGAAAATTGCCAAATCTTATCAAGATCCTGTGAGGGGTTTAGGAGATACAGCTGCGTACGCCGGACAGACAGAGATGACAGCAATACGCGACCACATATAAATATGTGGGTGCATAAAAATTCCCAAGGACACTAGACAATCATCAACCTATGAGAGCCTTGAGCTGACCAAACTTGAGGCACATGATAACAACAGACAAATACGAAGGCTGGGAAAACGACATGTAGTCCTATACAAGGGAATAATGGAATAGACCGAAATGAGGAAGGAAAGGAGTATGACGATCAATTTGCTCAGTCACATAAATGGTATATTTATGTGAGCATATGGATCCGCCTTACTCCTTTTCCCCCTCATCTCGGTCTATTCCATTATTCCCTTGTGTAGTACACGTCATTTTTCCAGCCTTCGCATTGGTCTGCTGTTATCATGTGCCTCAAGTTTGGTCAGCTCTTGGCTCTTATAGGCTGATGATTGTCACGTGTCTTTAGGAGCGTTTTTCTTTGTTATTGTAACCTTGCTTTCAGTTCACTTTGTTCCGGCCACATTGTTGTGCGTCAAAAACTCATTCAATTTGCATAACGCTAAATCGCCGTGAGAGACCGTCCAGAGTTGGTATATGGTGCAACTCCAAACGGTCTGGGCATAACAGAAAACCAAACTTCAACTGTGAGTCTACACCAATGTGATAAACGATAGTAGTTCTACTTGCCGGCTCAGTTGGAGTTATCATTATCTCTTTTATGGCACAAACTGTGTGACTGGGCTAAGCCTTTTCCAACTAGTGTGTATAAACCAGTGGAGCGCGAGACCCCCGAGGTCCCTGTCAAGTCCTCAAGACAATTCTACGTAATGTTCCCACCCTCTTCCTCCCACTTTTCGTCATTCTCTCGTACGTCCACGTGGCCGGCGCTTTTTATTGCCCATCTTACCAGAGGTTACCTATTATACGTTATTTACCTGTATTCATTTTTACCAGTCATAATAAATGACCTTATATCGCCTACCTCGGTCTCCTTTTCATCTCTGGTAACGAGCTTGCGACGCACGTATCACTTATCTATTATTCGAGACATATGTCAATCATAAATATATTTAACAAGTGAAATATCGTTTTTTGAAATCCAAAGGTCACTTATATTGCAATGAAACAGAAAGCCCATTTATAATGCAACAAAATGGAAAGGCCATTTGTATTATAACCATGAAATACTATGAGGAGCACATTTGTAAGACTACAACACCATAGTTAATATATTAATTATTCACGTCAGATACCTTTAACAACATGTTTGACAGCATGTCTTGATAATGCTACAGTGGTAAGTGTACAGCTGACCAACGTTTTTATCCTCATGACGAAATCAACTGTCGAGTGAATATCCAAAAATAATGTTTAACATGGCAACAAAACGGCTACTTAAGCACACTGTTTGCAAAGAAATTTGATATCAAACTTTATTATATGATTTGGATAGATTATGTACTTACAAACTGATATTTTGGAGTCAATAATTCTCTATGATTACCGGAATGGTAACATGGTTTCAATTCTTTATAAAAACTTCTTCGTGTAGTACGCATTCAGGTCTCATCGTGATTTGATCACAAGTCACAACTTTACTTCTACACAACTAGTACGTCACCAAAATAAAAAGCGTTTTAAACCTTTTCATGGCATCTGGATTCTTATTTCACTTTAAATTTGTTTTTAAATAACAGCAAAATCTAACCACCAGGTGAATGCACACCTGCATTAAGGAACCCACAGCTCCCTCCCTATAACATTATCATACAAACATTGTTCTCAAACTAAGGCTAGACTGTTCACTGACTTTCAATACACATAAGTTTCTGCGCACTTTACCGCATGCATAATGAGTGGTCTGATATGCAGTTTGCAATCACATTAACTAAATGATGCCTCTCAACTTTTTTCTAATGCAAATGTAAGACCACAAAACACGTATTTCCCAAGTATAGATTATTACATGGCGAAGTCGTTATCCCCCATTACTTTGGAGAATTATCACCCGAGGGTGTTAGCCCTGAGGGTGATAATTCTCCAAAATCCATGAGGGCTCTAGATAAGGGGGATAATGACTGAGAACGTGTAATAATGTATTTATACCACATACTGAACGAGAAACATTGCAATGAATCGATCTACCTTTCTCGACTCGCCTCGGCTTTGTAACTACTTTCTATGTCAGAAGCCCGGGGTCGGAGGTCGTGACCTTTTAAGAAAAGCCGAGCTATTTTGTCAAATAATGCTTATACTCAAAACCAATTGAAAATTTAAACAAAATAGAAATAAAGTGAATCTGTAACTTAAGGTTTAGCAACTATTATAGCTTACTACACATTTTATCACGCTAAGCTTCAACCAGGAAAATATCGTCTGCTAATAAAGTAGGTTACCACTGGTAACTGAGTATAATGCTCAAGTCAAAGGATCCCGGTGACACGATACCCGTATTCAAATTGGAAATTGGTGATTTACAAGTGAGAGAACACAAGAGAAAAATTTCACTGAATTAAGATATCGTTTTCATGGAAATTGTGTCTTATTTTTCAAAGTGTATAAATGTCGGTGCAATGCCCTTTGCTGAACATGTGATAGTTGCGCGTGCTCATTTAAGTACTCTTATTTTCACGTTCGATGACGTCAACCGCTGAGTGGTGTAGTGGTAAAGTCGGCGATTCGAAACTCTTGAGGCCCAGGTTCGAATCCGGCCTCGGTTTCCCGCCAAAATGTTATCTCACTAGTGAGATAACTTTATGGGTTATTACACGGTTGTATCTGCCATTCGAGGCTAATTGAGTGTGGTATAAATAATTGTTCCTTTGTCCATTACGATGAAAACCTGGAACTTTTTTTCAAAATCACTTCTCAACATGTAAAAGCTGAAGCCGAACAAGTGATCCAACATACGATTGAAAGCAACAACATAATTACTTTAGGATGTAACAACTATTGACCTTCACACTTGGTCAATACCTTGATTTTCAAACCCCAAAGACATTATAACGACTTCGGCTCTGTCTCAGCCATTATCACATTTTGCGGTTCGTGAAAGTCAATAATTGCATAATATTTATATGTGGTAACTTAGCACAGCAACATAACCTCATACACGACCAATTTTGGTTGGGTATTAAATGAACAATTTTCCATTTGAATCTATGAATGGCAGGACATGAATTTGTAAATAATTAATAAGATTTCACATTAACAGCTTACAAAATTCATCAAGCAAGGTGTAACATCAAAATCACTATTTATGTGATTACTTATCAGCAATAATGGTCAAAAGAGGTTTTCCATAAATGATGACCAGACTGACATAAAGCTAATTATTGGTTTACATTTATAATCAGCCAGTTATGAATTCACACCAATAAAAATTTGCAGTATCGTCCCATGATACATACTTTCACATTTGAATTCATCTCCATTCCATTTCATTGTATAATTGCCAACCACAGTACACGTGCGGCTAGATGAACCACCTGACTTTTGATGACCTGAGGCACAGGTAAACTCCACAGAGTCTTGGAACAGAAAGCTGTACTTCAACGTAATATGAGTGCTGTCAGCAGCGTACGATGGCACACCACAACTTCTGCCTGAAATAACACAGATACTCTCATGCATGTCCAACTAGTCTAGCTTACTTCACCACAAATATAGCAATTTAGGAAAATATGTGTGGCGGAACATGCTCTCGCCCATTTAAGCGTGAATCACAATTCATATTCTGATGTCCGTTGTGATGTCTACTTTAGGCTACTTGTTGGCTAGTCATTGATAGGCAAATGCCCACGCAAGTTCTCTGGAGACTGCGCCGTGGTTCGAGTCGATCTTTTATCAGAGTTTGGGAAGTATGGTTGCATTGTTGATATAAGTACAACTACATATGATTAAACTGCAGTCTCCAGTCTAATTATTTTCTCATGAATCGCGTATCTGTGACATAAGCAATGAAAGTTCAGGGACACACCTAATAGGTTTCACAAAGAAAGTCATTGATGACATCACAAGCAGCTGTTAATAAGAACCAACAAACCTTATGAATGCAAAAACTGCCTATTTGCAAAAGATGGATAGCATTACAAACTTGGAAATTATTCACTTTCTGTGTCATAACAATTTACTTCAACAACTATGTAATGCCACTTACGAACACATGGTTCCACAACTGTCCAGTTCTTGTTACTTTGACACTCCGAGGTGTTGGTGAATATATTTTCTGAGAACATGTATCCAAAGTGACATTGATACCGCGCGATACTTCTGTAGGTGTCGCTAGTGTAGTGTAAGTCAGAATGAGGAACACTTGGAGGAATGCCACAGTGTATGACTGCAAACATAAAGTAGATCCAACAATGCACAAGCAGTCAATGCCAATCGTGCTGTGATAAAGACTTGTTGAAGTGCAAAAAAATTGGTCAGTTAAAGAACAGCAAATAGACCAAACAATGTTGCAAGCAGTTTATCCCGTTCAATCTGCCATGTCGCGTGATGTGACCAAAAGGATGGTGGATTGAAGGGTATAAACAAAAGATGACAGTGATTACATGATTGGGGGACAAATCTGTGTCTTTGTTGAGAGGCCAAGCCTAATGGTTGCTAAGTTAATCAACCTTATTAACAGATTGGGTAATAGTTTATGTGGGCATAATATCAAAGGTTAGACAGTTATACAATCCTCCAGGATAACTTGTAAGTCTTCTAAGACTTAGAAGACCATGAAATGCAACAAACTATACTCACCAATGCA
Source organism: Phoronis australis (assembly GCA_002633005.1). NCBI lineage: Eukaryota > Metazoa > Phoronida > Phoronidae > Phoronis > Phoronis australis. The sequence continues at coordinate 1,370,976 of NMRA01000014.1, read as the reverse complement.
AGAGGACAGTGTCAGAGTTGGCCATTGTCCATTTTCGTCACAGACTAATGTTTGACTGGTTGTTCCATTGACATCCAACTCGTAGCCATCAACACATGTATAATGAACAGACTGGTTGTAATAAACCCCCTCCACCTCCATAGTGCTGAGTGCATGCTGTGGGGGATTGCCACAAGAAACAGCTGAAATGCAACAGAATTAGAAGCAGTCAACACCTTTGGCATAGCTGCTTGCAACAGACAGTTGGATCCCCTGTACTGACACAGGACTCATTGCGTGGTGGAGGGAGTGACCACAGGGAACATAAAAATAGGAGATTCACAGGGGGCAGTCAGGGAGGAGATTTAAAGGAACAAGGGGCAGCCGCGTGGGAAAGTCATAGGGGCAGTCATACAGGACAGACAAAGGGTGCAGGCACAGGGTGCAGGCACCTGGGGCCAGGCACTGGGGACAGGCACAGCAGTCAGTCACACAGGCCAGTCACAGGGGCCAGGAACAGGAGGGAACAAGCACAGGGGGCAGGCACACAGGCCAGTCAGGGAGCGAAGTACAGCAGCCAGGCACAGAGAGCAGAGTAAAGTGTTTGTGTTCCTAAGGAACTGTAACTTGTAAGCATCTAGCATAAAAACTGGAAAATTGCGGTGGTCAAAATTCTGTTTTAAAACAAAAAATGGACAATTCGGAGTCAGATTAAAGTTGAAGTGAAAATGTTAGATTGTCAAAACACCATGTAATTTAATATGATGGCTTTCATTAGTTTGAAAGTAGTTCCCAGTTTGGAGCAAAGGTCATCGTTGGCTATGCATAGCAGGCCTCACGGGCAGACATACCATGAAGTTTCAATTAGATTGGTTTGGCCGATATGGATTTAATGAGCTCATAAAAAAATCTCAGGGCAACCCCGAAATGTTTGCTTGTCCAAAACGTATTTCCTCTTTTGAAAAAGTGAACAATTAAAAAATACCAGATAACCGACTGGATTTTCAAAAAAACAGAGACCAGAACCAACTATGTGTTTTGGCCTAAGGTCTGCATCGCAGAGGACATTGCTACATGAGACAACTTCATGAATACAAAATAGCAATAAAAAATATATACTGAATGACGTATATCTCCTCTAACACAGAATGATGACTGACTTACGTTCACAAGAAGATGCTTCTGTCCAGTTTTCATGCTCAGTACAAGTAACAGTGAATGATGTCTTGCTGGTCACGTTGGCATTAGCGTTGGAGACAATGTGACCGGGTAAACAGCTGTAAGTGGCCGTACTCAGGTAGGTGACATTAGTGTACAATACTGTCGCGTTGGGAGCAATGGCTGGCGCACCACACTCCTTCACTGCAAACAAAAAACTTATAAGCATCAAATCGAGGTAGCAAAAAAACTTTGCTATTCGTTAAATCAACATTCCATCACTGAGCAATCTCCTCAGTGTCAGCAGAATACGCTAATTAGGACTTGAGAAGACACTTAATTATCTTTCACTTCCATGGTGATGCATGACTTTACTTGTGTGCAACTGTCTTGCGTGTACTCGTGTGTACTCGGGTGTAAGGGAANCACAACATAGAAATTAACTCAATTCTGCAACACAAACGCAGACAGGACAGAGCTCACGATCCTTATAAAATCCAGTGCTGGGATTTCGAGTATACGCACAGGCCAAGCAATTCAGATGACAGGCTTAGAAAACCTGAGTGCTGGACTCTAGACTACAATTAACACAGAGACATAACTCTTAACACCAATTCACTAGAATCACACAACAGTGAAAAAGGTGACATTCACTCTGACATAACTTGTCAGATTTAAGAATTATAGGCCCTTTACACACAGACACAAAACATCAGAACTGTGCATCAGGTGCAGTGTACTAAGATACAACATGTCAGATTTAAGACTTAGGCACCCTTTACACACAGACACAAAACATCAGAACTGTGCATCAGGTGCAGTGTACTCAGATACAACATGTCAGATTTAAGAATTAGGCACCATTTACACACAGACACAAAACATCAGAACTGTGCATCAGGTGCAGTTTACTCAGATACAACATGTCAGATCTCTAAAGCAGGCATTATTTACTCACATATACAAAATGTTATGTCAGTGCAAAGATTACTGACTTGCACAACACAACACACCAGTGAAGTGTGGACCATTCACACGCACACACACGCACACACAAACACAAGTTACACCTGTGAAACAGACGCATTTTACTCAGAAATAACTTTAACTTTTCTGGTCTGTGAAGCATGCGCCAACTATTCACTGACACGTGTTACTCCTGTCAATCAGGCGCCGTTTACTAACAGATACAACATGTTAGTTATGTGAAACACACTCTATAATTTGCTCACAGACACAACTCATCACAGATGGTTCCCACTGTTCAGTCTCGTTACAAGTCACAGTCTTCTTGTTAGTCCCATTAATAAACTTGTATCCACGACTACACGTATAGAGAACAGTGCTGTTTACAAAGTCACCAGTGGCACTATACGTGGCATAAGTGACATTAGGTGGCGCTGGGCATCGTTTCACTGAAAAACATGGCAGACCGTGAAACATGCATGAATGATATAAGGTGGCGCTGTGCATCATTCTGTTGAAACTTACGACAGACAAACAGACAACAAAACATGTATGAGTAACATTAGGTGGCCCTGTGCTTCATTCTGTTGAAATGAAAGACAGACAAGTCAAAACATTACATGAGTAACATTACGTGTCGCTGTGCACCACTCTGATGAAACTCATGACGGACAACAAAACATGCATGAGTGACATTAGGTGTCTCTGTACATCGTTCTGATGATTACAGAAACAGATAACAAACAACATAACAGACAACAAAACATGTACGAGTGACAAAATGGCGCTCAGTACATCGTTCTGTAGACACACAATAAAACATGCAAGAGAGACATTAGGTGAATTAATGTGTTAAAAAACATATTCTGGCGAACAGAGACCGTGTATGGAGTGACAGTAGGTATCACTGTGCGTCACTTTCCATGATTCTAAGCCACTATAGGGACTAGTTACCCTCCAAGCTCAAAATGTAAGCAGCAAGAATTTTTACAAATTTTCTGTTGAAATTTCACACTACAGGAAACACTTACTTATGCAGTTTGGTGGCTCATCCTGCCATAGAAACTGATCAGTACAGACTGTAGACATGGCAACTCCAGCAGCAGGTTTGTATCCAGGCAGACAGTGATAACCAACGACTGTACCAAAGAATCGGTCTGTTGTATTGTGTACAGTGTTATTACCAGGCTGGACTGGAGGGCAAAGTGTGTCTGCAACATATAAACTCACTAGTATGTACATTCACCATGGACCATTATTTGACCCATTTCTACACAGTGAGAAACAGCTGTTCTGCACCAAGAGAGATCACAAGACATACTTGCATTTTGTAGCAAAAACGTGTTCACTAAACTTCCCAACATGACAATTTCATCAAGAAAACATTAAAATTTCTAACCAGGGGATGGAGACAAATCCACGTTTATGCTTCAAAACTACAGACAGTACAATCTTTTAAACCCCAGTGCTCCCGTACCAAACCAAAACTGCAGCACAAATTATAATCCCCAAACCGCCAATGCTCTTAAACTCTACACACAGCCAAAAATGCTCCATACATAGGCACTAAACTCAAATCACAAGGATCAAACTCATTCTTGGGGACCAAATTCCAAACCCAGACTTCCCTCATTTGAAAACGTCTCTATAGTACTGGCTTTGTGCATAAATCATTTCACAATGCATTTGACAATGGTTTTAAATTTTGGCACCACAACGATCGCAGCAGCCACCATCAACAAGACGTGAATGAGAAAGCTACACATCCAACTTTTGCTCACATTAGGCTTCACAGAATGGTTGCCATGATGAAAGTAAGAGCTTGTAACAAACTTAATTTAATGGAGATATCAGCAAATATGGTACTCTCTTGGTGCCAGCTCACAATTCCCATCGCAGACATACATTACACTCTTGAACAACTATTAGTTTTGTTTTGTACACTGAAACATTAACAGATGAATAAAAAAACTATCAAAATCTGACCACTGCATCATTGAAAGAGTCTCCAAAAATTCCACTGAAATCTATAATGTTCCTTCATCAAACGTTACTGGTATCCTAGACTGCAGCAGTTTGGCATCATGTATGGAGTATTTTCAGCACAAGTATTGAGTTTAGGGGCATGGGTCTGTGATTTAATTGTATTCCAGAGGTTTGGCATCTGCTGGGGTTTAGAGGCCTGGCCATGGGATTGTTTTCACCTCCTGCTTATTACTACTTAAAATTCATCGATATTCCTCCTATGATATGCCTCATCTTCCTCTTGACTCACCCCAAGTCCTATAGAGGGCGACTCGGTTGGTGCCCCCACAAGTCTGACTTGCGTTTCCAGAACAAGGCAGATTGCACTCGTCATCGTTCACTTTACCATATTTGCCATAACTATTGGTACACGCGCAGCTTGTTCCTAAAAGTAAAACACCAGTCAACATTAAACAACTTGTGTTTTTAAAATAACAACATCTTGAAAAGAACCTGATAAAGGTAATTATGACACTTTAGTAGTAATAATTACTGTATTAACATAACACTGTTATGTTAAGACTTTGTAGGAGGTATTTTTAAACAACAGCAACACAGAGTATTGATGTGTACCAATTACTGCGTGCATCACAAATGATAATGATTAAGCGAAGCTCATACTTTCGTTCGTTGCATTTTTTGAGGGATAGGGAGTTGGATGCAAAAAATAGACACAAAAATTTTAACAAGAGCCAACGACTGCACTGCAAACCATAAACAGTATGCTTCCAGGGGTATTTATAGGGTGGCACAGAATACATCAGACAGGTTTGGTAGGCCTTGCCGTCTGGCTAAGACAAACCAGTTTGCCAAGGTTAAAGAGATACAGTCATGGACACAACAAAACAAAAAAAGATTGTCACTAGGGGGTACAACAGTAATCAGGCCCATCCAAAAACTAACATCAGATGTAGTCTTCTCGACAGGAAAGAACTGCAAATTTTGATAATGACCTTCTAAGCGGTTTGGCAGAGAGGCAGATGCCAAAAAGATTCATAAAATTTGTCACGAATTGAAGCTCTAAAGATACAGAAACAAAAATATAAACTACTAAAATTGCCACTAGGGGGCACAGTGCTAGTCATATTCATCCAAAAGTCATTATCATTCATTATCAGCTCCATAGGAACACATCCACCAGCTTTCATGAAGATCCTCCTAGGTGTATTGGAGATACAGCAGCAGACATCGGATGCCCAGATAGAGATACCAGTAATACACACCGATTTTATGTACACGTATTTGGAAGCAACAAAATGGTCACTAGGGGGAACAGAATTGGTTTAAATCCGTTTGAAACCAGGTAGGTGCTGTTGCCCGAATCATCGAAACTTCTTTGCCAAATTTTATGCCAAAACCTTCCAAAGTTGGGAAGGTGTGGTTGAGAAGAACAATAATTTCATGAAAGTCTTGAAAGGAGTTTAGCAGATACATCACTGGACGTCAGACACATTTGACAGCAACATGCACCTACTTACCATTTACCAGCCCAGCGTATCCATAGCAACCAGATTTACACAGCTCAATACACTGAGTAGTTGACTGGACAGTAGTTAGATTGACAGACAGATACACATCAGAGATGACTGATGACTCAGCAAGACACGCCCAGAACGAGGTAAGATCTGGAAACATAGTGACAGTGCGATAGCTCAATGCAGCAGACGTGCAACAAAATAACAAGAAGGGCTGATCAAAACAGGTAGTAATAAAACTTGAAGAGATTTTCAAAATTTGACAACAAAATAAACCCTGGAGCCACAGTCACAATGAGCCCAGCCACTAACTATGACAATGTCTTAATACCACTGCTGCTGGTGATTTCAAGGGATTTGATAGATAAAGATTTAGATGCAAAGCACAATAATTCTCGCTAGGTCAGAACAGCAGAATCCTGATCTGTCCAAAAATCAATGTTGTCCATCCTCTCTATAATAACAAACATTTATTGCAAAGTTTTATCATGGAGTTCAGCAGATATAGTAATTTACACCAGTTGTTCTTAAAGAGAAGGTAGTAATATACACCAACATGTATTCACAAATGATAAGTCACAACATACGTGTCTGGTAAGCACAGCCAAAAGCATCAAATCTGATGGTCGCTTGATAAACAAAGCTCTCAATAATGATGGAGACACTGTCAGCAACAAATGGTTGTGACAAGTAGTTAAATACCAGCGAGGATGAGTCAGAGTTTCCACCCACCTGAAAGGGAATGAGTGCAGAAGAGTACGCTAAAGCTGGGATTGACAATTCAAATTAACAGAATAACACAAACTGAACAAAAATCCTCTAGTTTTAGTACATTAAGTATAATAACAACACCTAACAACTTTAAACATAAAAAAAAACATTCACAGACAATGTACAATATTATTCCAAGTCTAAATAGTGACTCACCACAGACCCATTGAGGTAGACATGTTGGCCAAAACTGTTTGTGTAACCTATACTGATTTGGTTGGCATATCGAGGACTAGCAGATGCATCGTTGATCATATCGCCACCTGAAGAGTACAAACAGCAAGTCTGACATGACCATTTCAAATAGTAAAATACAGAGCGAGTGTTTGACAATCTGGTGATTTTTATAGCATTCTCTGAAGGATCCACTCAATTCAGTCATTAATGTGAGAAACACAGTTTAAAGCAAATTTTAAAAATTTCCCTACGGAAAGATCAATACTGACAAAGAATTCTCACAGCAGTTCAGTGCTACAGTCAGTTGCACTTCTTGCATCAGCTCTTGGCTCTAAAATACCTTGTTTTACAATATATCTTACAACACACAGAGATCCCTACCTTATGTTACAATAGTTGTTATTACATACAGAGACCTCGTAACTAGTCTTACACCATCTGCCATTACATACTAGATCCACCAGCTCACATAACAACAGCGTAATTACATACAGAAACCCCTGCCTTGTGTTACAATAGCTGTCATTACGTACAGAGACCCTTACCTTGTGTTACAATAGCTGTTATTATATAGGGAGACCCAAGGGAAGCCTTCACAAAATGTGGAGCAGATGTGTTCACGTCAGCTGTGAATCCCATTCCACTAAACAACCTGAAAGAACAAAAGGTCAAGGTCATCGCACATCACAAATATCTCTCATTTAGGTTCAACTCTAGATAATACTTGGTTTTCAAATCCAGATATCAACATAGTCCACAAACAGTCTTTTTTTTCACTTATTTATCTTCACTAAGATTACATCAAGGCAAACACCTACTTCTGGTCAACAATGCTTCATCTAATTTTTATAGCTTTTTTTCATGAGGAAATCAATTTCAAAGGCAAACACTTATTAAAATAACAAATTACTACTTTCAGTGTACAACATTGCAATTTATCATATTGCTGTAAAATCATGACTAATAGAATAATTGCTCTGCTACACACCAAACCAACTTAGATATTATAATACAGTAAGTACTTTTGGTAAAAAATGATGATTCCACCAATTCTTGTACAACGTACAAGGTGCCGAAAAATGGGTCGATCAAGATTTCGCTGAACACGTGCCCATGCCATGGTAAAACTCAATAAAGCTATCCAAGTTAGAAGCAAGACCAGCAAGAAAAATCATTAAATTCTGAGAACTTGAAACAAACCTGCACATCGAGTGTTTAGTTATTTACTTAAACACAACCCCTTTTAGAAACACCTGAATTAATACAACTGCTAATGAATTCATATTGTTCAGTGAATAGTCAGTTACCTAGCTTGTCGAGGAGTCGCATCTGGACCATTGCTCACTGCAGCTGAACCCGTGAATGCACTATCAGGTAGAGACTGGACAAGGTAGTCATCACACCGTGTACCTGCACACATCACAAGTTAAGGTCACGCCCACTATATATGAGACCTGTGTTTTTACATCAAAACGTAAAGCAGCATTTTGCAGCTATTTAGCCAGTCAAGTTTAAATTCCTTACTAATCACTCACGTCACATGCACTGTGTACATTTTAGGGATGGCCAGTGTTTTAGCCAGCTGAACAGGGTAGAATGCTGCTTTGAAGTCTGACCAATCGTGTTGGCGGGGAGGGCGGGGGTTTGATGCTCATAACACACAAGTTTAACCAACCATGACAAGGGTGTTGAACAGTCAATACGGCACTCAGGTATTTTTGGCAGTTTGAGTACTGGGTAAAAAGAACTGCAAGAAACAAGTGTGTGTACATGTATATTACATGTGCATGCAAAAGACAACAAAGACACAATAGCTGTACATCTTTGGGGAAATTTTCAATTTAAAACCCATTAGATCTATAGTATGCTGCAAGTTTTCAATTCAAAGCCCATTATATCTAAGTTGAAAGTTTTCAGTTTCAAACCCATTCGATCTTTAATGTTTTCAATTGAAACCCATTAGATCTATGCTGTAACAAATCTAATCACCTCAGTATAGACACTGACTGTAGGAAAACTGTCTCCCTAATGGAATTTGTTGGCAACGCTAGATACACTGTTTTTAGTCATTCATTACAAAAGCATCTATTTGTTTACAGTTAAAATAGATCATACGCGGTGACATTCTATTATGGTTGTATATTAACTATCACAACACCTGTATTAAAGCACTCCACTAATGTTGGCCGTTCATCACCAGGGATGATGATGTAGTACTGTCCCGCCACTCGTACAAGCTGTTCCCATAAGTAGTCACAAGATGACGCTAGTATTGGATAGTAATCTACAATGTATTAAACAGATAACTGGAGACTACCATAACCTCTAATTTGGATGGATTACCGTCATAATAGTGGTAACGTCAACTAGCAACACATCAGTCAATTTATGACTTTGATACAGTTTAACAATAAAGACCACAGTACTGGGCGGTCGCAAAAGTTCAACTGAGGTACGTATGTTTGCGACAGCTTAGCCAAAACTATTAACTGAATTCTACAACAATGTTTGTAAAAAACGAAACAACAACTGCTGAGGAATGCTCAAAACGAAAAATATAAAGAAGACAAGCCATTTTGTAAAGCCTACCTATGTAGTATACAGATGTGTAGTTGAGGGTCGCATTGCCACATACTTGAAACTTATTGGCAGGACACCCCCCATCACAGTCACTATCAGATGGTCTCCTGGTCCACCTTNATGTGTTGGCAACGCTAGATACACTGTTTTTAGTCATTCATTACAAAAGCATCTATTTGTTTACAGTTAAAATAGATCATACGCGGTGACACATTCTATCATGGTTGTATATTAACCATCACAACACCTGTATTAAAGCACTCCACTAATGTTGGCCGTTCATCACCAGGGATGATGATGTAGTACTGTCCCGCCACTCGTACAAGCTGTTCCCATAAGTAGTCACAAGATGACGCTAGTATTGGATAGTAATCTACAATGTATTAAACAGATAACTGGAGACTACCATAACCTCTAATTTGGATGGATTACCGTCATAATAGTGGTAACGTCAACTAGCAACACATCAGTCAATTTATGGCTTTGATACAGTTTAACGACCACAGTACTGGGCGGTCGCAAAAGTTCAACTGAGGTACGTATGTTCGCGACAGCTTAGCCAAAACTATTAACTGAATTCTACAACAATGTTTGTAAAAAAACGAAACAACAACTGCTGAGGAATGCTCAAAACGAAAAATATAAAGAAGACAACCCATTTTGTAAAGCCTACCTATGTAGTATACAGACGTGTAGTTGAGGGTCGCATTGCCACATACTTGAAACTTGTTGGCAGGACACCCCCCATCACAGTCACTATCAGATGGTCTCCTGGTCCAGTTTGTCATGTTGGACGTACAGTAACAGTGATGGCCTGAGACAGCACCGTAATGGTCACCGCGACCACGGCAGAACTCAATACAACCGGTCACTGTCATGTGGACACTGCTGGACACTGTGGGCTCCTCACCAGACACACTATAGCAGCCTTTGTAGCCTACAACATGAACAATATGATCAAGCAATAAATAAGCCACAACAACTCGCCAGTCGTGTGGACACCATGGAGCAGACCATGGAGCACACCAGGACAACTTGTCCTTGTTATGTGGACACCACGAGCCACACCAGAACAACTATTCAATCTCATGTGGACACTATGAGAAACACCAGAACAACTATTCAATCTCATGTGGACACTATGAGACACACCAGAACAACTATTCAATCTCATATGGACACTATGAGAAACACCAGAACAACTATTCAATCTCATGTGGACACTATGAGACACACCAGAACAACTATTCAATCTCATGTGGACACTATGAGACACACCAGAACAACTTTTCAGTATCACGTGGACACTATGAGACACACCAGAACAACTATTCAATCTCATGTGGACACTATGAGACACACCAGAACAACTATTCAATCTCATGTGGACACTACGAGCCACACCAGAACAACTTTTCAGTATCATGCGGACACTAAATGACATAACAGAACAACATATCAATATCATGAGGAAACTATGGGGTACACCAATCTTCCATAACAGCAACAATTTTATACCTATAGTGACACAAGAGACATGCCACCTTAAGTAGTGACAATGTACAGTATTAGTAGGATGGTCAGGTAACACACTGATCACCACTAACTTTGTACAGACTAGTGTAATCAACTCCTGCAACATAATTATCAATGAATTGTTGTGCATTGTAAATGTACAGAAAGTACCATCGCAACATAAGAAAATCTTAGTACTTTTTGACAAGTGCAATTTTTTCTAAAACATTTCGTAAGTATGCAGAAAACAAAACATGTCAGGAAAAGGCATTGAATGATATGAAAAAACTACAAAACTAACCTGGATGGACTTCGCAAATTGGGTTTGCATTGTAGGTCCAACTGTTGTTGGAGAACAATCCATCAGAATTCACAATAATACAGTCTCTGTTGTAAGAAGAAGTGGTGTTGTCAAAGTCAACCAGCTGGCCATCTGATGCAGTGACTCTACCAGCACCATAGACATCAAATAGGCCGGCAAACCACTCACTGGACACAGGCTGCTGCGAAAACTTATCAGCCAAGTCGATAAAGTCTTGCTTTTCAATATGGTTGTTGACAACTCCGATGAGACTATTGATGGAGAGACAGAACCGTCTGGCTTCAAGCACAGTCATAGATTGATTGTGCAAATAGTAACAATGGCCATTAACATGGATTCCAGTTACTGCAGGGTCTGAAAATGAAAGTAAACTCGAAACACTGACTTGCATTTCAAAACCATGTTTAGCCAAAGAGGAGGAATAAAAAGAAGAAACAAATGAATATAAAACAAAAGGGAAAGTATATATAGTAACCTAGCTGAAACACAAAAATCAAGTATTTACATAACAAGTAATCAATAGAGTACTAATTGGTCAATCAATAGATTGAGCCAATCACCTAATGATTAACAAAGCAACTCTTGAGATTATCAGTTGCACTCTGAATTCGGGAAATTTCACCTACAGCACAGCTTTCATTTTTCAAGTGCATTGTGGGATGGTTGTTAGCTCATAAACATTCCGTCACATCGCAGATAACTCTGTGATAAACAAAAACAACACTTATCACTCAAATTCACCATAATTGAAAGCACAGGTCTACTGAAACATGCATTTTGGTGTGAATATTACTGAACAACAATCGCACGATAAGCAATTGAAATGAGCAACAAATGCATCAAAAGAACACATAAACTTTGAGCAAATCCACGCAGAAGTTAAAAACTTTCGACTAAAACCCCAGGTCAGCATTCAGTAGATCCAAGAAACTCGCAACAATCCAAGATTACGAATGACTTCAGTAAATATTGTCATGCTTTAAAAATGAAGCATATGATCAGACAAGCTTTACTCGCTAAATTCTTGCATAGATCTATGAAATGCACCCTACGTTTAATTGTACGCATCTCCAAGTTTGCAATGATTTAAGCGTCCCACAATGCAATTGAAAAAGAAATGCAATTGAAAAAGAACCATGGAAGTCACTAGTATAAGTTTTGCTGAAGGTGAAATCCTCCATTTCTTGCACTAGACAAATTACCACCACTACAATAAAGTAGAGTCAGAGTGCACATAGTGCAAAGTGGATACTCCCCAAATGTCACTGAAATCGTGCTCAAATTTTGGAAATTTTGTTATAGCGATGGTACCCATTTTTCAGATGGTATATTTTTCTCTGCATTTTTATGGAGTGCAAATTTGAAGCTTTGGTTAAAAAAAGGATATGGATGCCATAACTAAAATTATAACTTTCAAGGCCCATGCTTTCCCTTCCGGGCCCACGATGCACAGTGTCTCCCACTGCCTTGTCTTTTCCACAGATCAAACAATACCACATTCAACACTGGCCAGCCAAAGCTGAACAAACAAACCACTAGAACTAGGCTACAAGCTAATCTATCAATAACTAGATCAATACCTCAGCATCATATTGCATATCAAAATATACTTTAACATCGAGAAAAATATTGAAGTTGAGATGGATATTTTTGTATTATTATTTCATATAATAGTTTTGTCTTTATTTTACTCAACAATTCTTTCCATTTCTGTTCACCCAAAAAAGATTGATCCCCTTGGTTAATCAAGCATCTTCTGAGTACATCAATGCATACGGACCATGTCATTGTTTTAACTGCCATGCAAAAATGAATACAATCAATGAGTAAATCAAAGTTGTGATACCAGAGAATTCACAGCAAGCATTAACAGGTAACAGTGATCCAGTAGACAGAGCCAGCTCAATACTGTAGACACCATCCAAAGGTAGACCTCCTCTGTGCAGTGTTGAACAGTCACGTGCAGGATGGTAAGAATCTGGAGGCAAAATGAAAACTGTGAAGTTTAATTTACTCCAATACAATGTTCTCCACAACCTGTTTTGACTACTCACTGCCTCAAGTTTTAATCTTGCCACGAGTTTGGCTTCCTTGCGTCAAGTTTGAAAATCCATGCAACGAGTTTAACGTTTTTGGAGCTTAGAACAATTTGGCCTTTTGGTACCTGTTCCATGCATTATTCCAAGACTTAACGCATAAACTCTCCACATTATGGACATGGGTTTTCAAACACGTACGTGCATTTTGTAATTCCGATCCAGATAGAATGTTCTGTTGTGGAAAACACTGTAATATTGTCAAGAGAAGTTACTACATAAGTTTACCACACCGGTTATATATTTTTGTTATGTCTCAACCACAGCAGGTTAGCTTTCATCAATGCTGTTAGGATTATTGTTTTGAAAATTTTCACTTTTGCATGAAAGGCTATCAAAACAGGACTTATACGATTTTTTAAGAAAAAACTCATAAGTGGAATAAAAGGATAGCAAAACGATAATCTAGAAAACGGTGCTTTTTGAGATTTCATTTGTACATTTATATCAAGTAAAATTTTGGTCGCATAATTGATACCGTTGTTTTCGTATGGATGTACCTTTCTTTTTTGTTAAATTCTATTAAAAAGACAGTCACATGATTCAATTTATTAGCAGATTAGAAGACAAAAATCGAGTTACAGGCTGTCTACTTTAATAAACTTCGTTGAAATCTTGACTAAACTTTTTGTTTGAAAGCTTGATACCGAGTCTCTCATAGTGTCATTACACTTATTGGCTGATGATGAGACATGCAGTCTGGAAATATAACTAGTGTTTTAATTTGTTTGTTTGTAATGTCTCTCAGTGTTTCGCTACATAACTGCACACCTAAAAAAAGGATATTGTTTCGACACTACGAGTGATGCAGTACCAAGGTTTCAAACAAAAAGTTTAGTCATGTTTTCAATGAAAGTTGTGTTAACTATACTGCTTTCTACTTTCAGAAAATATATAATCTTACTGGGTTAAAATCTCTAGCTTTGTAGATATTTCTTTAAATACACCAGCAAGTCGGCAAGGTCCCACATAACTTTAAGCAAATATGCCTTCTCCTTTATGTTAAAGTGTGAACTCTCATATATAAACAAAAACAACACTGTTTGACTCACCTATTTTATAGAAGTAAGCAGCAGTATTGTTACTTCCACATAGCTGAGCTTTATTAGCAGGACACGGTGAGGCACACTGTGTCAAAGGCCTTTGAGAAGTCAAAACATCTGTGCAGTAACATCCACTTTCAGTAACAGCAGCATACAGTTTACTGCTAACTCTGCATGTTTCAATGCACAGTGAAGCAGTGTTACCAGAACTATTCTCATACACAGATACTTCACGACTTGGGATGTCATAGCAACCATTCTTTCTTTCAGTCTTACTCTGCATCTGACAGATAAATGGCAAGCGATCGCCACAATCAACACTGGCCCAGCCTTTGTTGACCCTGTCATACACCACACAAGACTTGTTTGTGTTTGGCTCCGATGACAACCAATCTTCGTATTGCCACAAAGCTCCATCTGACCAGGAATAGTATTGACCAGAAAGCAGGTAGCCACCAAGTGTCCATAAATTCTCATTGTCAAAATAGCGCACAGCGTCAAGGAGACCATTAACAGTTAACTGATGCTGATGGTCGAGCACTGTCAACAGGTGACCACCAAATGACCTACAGTAATCGCTAGCTGACCAGAAGTCCTTGTTTCCAGTATAAAACTTGTAACACGCTCCATTGTCAAAAATCCAAGATGAAGGACATGCATCAACTGAAAGCAACAAGATGTAGACAGCTGAACAGAGATAGAAAGAGACAACAGATCGCAGGAGCTCCATCAGCACACTTGGCAAGTATACACCTGCCTGTGCTTAATGTTCCAATTGCGGATTTGTTCACTTTTTCTACTTTGGTAGAGATGAACCATGAATAATTGACAACATCTTCACAATGGACACACCCGACTGCACTTTTATCTACTCAGTCTATTGCAAATAATTCATAACCAGACCATGCATATGTAAACATGTGTTACACACCACAAAACACTGGCGAGAGTTCATTGACAATAAGACAGGAAAAAAATATTGCCCCATTATCATGATAATCACACAATTTTAAAAGAATTGGATGAGTACCCATAGCCAGAAAATTTTCATTTTTGCAAACACTCTAGAGAACAGCACAACAACAGTCAAGGATGATGGTGCTGGTGGCAACAGTGATGATGGTGGTGCATGGTGATGATGGCAACGGATATGATATAAAAACATAGCCTTGTAACCAACAAAAGGGCAACAAAACAGGGTCACTACAGGATACAGGGAATCTGTAACAACTTCAACTGATAAGCCATATAGCGAAGAAACTCAATCAAATAACCAATTGGCAAACTTTCCAAAATTGTCTGCAATAGTGCCAGCATGCACTCACACTCACAATCAGCAATAGTCGGATATAACGAGCCCATATTTTGAGAACCAGTTTGATGCCTGTTGTTCAGTGGAGAAAACTGGTTTTGTTGGCACTTATATCCGACCATTACCCCAACATTTATATTCAATTAATCTCCACGAAACATATCATTTGTAATATATGTTTCTTTAACAAAATTAATCGGAAAATAACATGCTTTAGTTGTAAAGTAAGTACAAGACACAGTGGCAGATTAAGGGCAGGGCCCAGGGTCCCCCGTTTCAATATTGCACAGTATTATCGCCAGTCAATAGATGGCATTGCTAGTATCCAATTAGCCTCTTTTCTGTTCCGCAATAAAAGTGTCATATGTCCGCGAACTTTGTTTTACTCGCACTAATTCTAGTAATTAAGTCTTAATTGAAACATGGTGGTAGCAGTGCACGTCTCCAACAAAAAATTAATAGTAAAAATGACATTGAAATATATTCTGGTATTTATTATGTTGTTGTTACATAGGCATATTTAGGGGGGTGCCCAGGGGGCCCGGCCACCCCCCTGCTGCAAGTAAAATGGAACAGCACCAGCATGAAGCGTGAGAAACTATAGAGTAATTCATTAACTATAGGATCGGTTGAGGGGGGCTCAGACCCCAGGTCGCAGTGGAATCGTGTTTCCATTTTTAGTCCACCGATAGATTTTGTGAACGGAAGGTCCACATGCCCCCCCAACACTGAACTTTTCCCGAGGCAACACGTTGGCCCCCCCCCCTTACGGTATCCTAGATCCGCCACTGTGTTAATCGTGGGCATATGTACTTTTGTGAGTGTGCGCGAGTTGGCCGGGTGGTGCATGCAGTTATCACAAAATGAAAATGATGGGCCTCCCTAATGACTTGACCTAAATCCACTGTCGACATACAGATTAGAGATAACAATTACCACACTCTTGAATTGGCAAAAATACAGTTACAAAGATGAAAAGAACATATCGAACACAATTTCCAACAGACCCCCCACTGTACAGGACCCCAGTTTTATCAGACAGATCCACATATTCCTTTGTCCAGCCAGGGCTACACAGTGCCGACTTGGTCTATGTTACCACATCCCTAGGCAATGACCATCGCCTCTGTTGTCCCGAGGCGATGGTCATTGCCTACCACATCCCATGAGTTCTGGCTCTCAGAAGATGAATTTCCATTGTTTGTAAACTCACGTACATGTTTCAGACTCATTTTCTTAGTGTCAGTCATATAGAGGTATGTGCCTTAAATCTCTCAACTGAATTTTACCCATTGCATCCCTCACTTTCGACACGTCCCTCATAACCGGGTGTTGCGCTTTTTCATTGTCTTGTCAGAGACCACGATGCGACCTAGATAGTCACAGTGTTTTGCCACCTGTGGCCGCCAAGTCGCCACGAACTTCGTGACGAACTCCCAACTGCGACCAGTAAAGTCAAACAGTTCTCCCTAAATTCGTTCCAAACTTTAAATTACTAACAGTTTTCCTACATACCTTCGATTCACAATATTTCTTTTGATTCCGTGAATTCACGCATTTCCCACCACATGATAACAACAGGAAGTTAGCAGACAAAAGTCGGAATTGTTCGGTAAAAACAGTGCAAGATCGGCGAAATTCGCGCCACCAGTCTCTTGCGTTCTGTGCATTTTCGTTCGCTGGCGGGAGGATCGACTTGAGTTAGAAAGGCCACGTAGCCCCTCGGTTGGCCCGCGATAGTTTTAAGCGTGGCATGTATTTTGAAGAGGTGAAAACTACTGGTCGATGGTTGGATTTGGCCTACCGCCGAGTACCGGCCGTTTAAAATACACGGGGACGAAATTCGCACACTGACAAAGCGATGGGAAGTATTCAGTCGTAGCCCCTAATCGGCCAACCCTAGGGGCTAAGTGTTGACTAGCCGGTTAGGCCGGGGGCTACAATACTTCCAATTTCGTCCCGTGAATAGGCCAAATCCGTCAAATATATTACGTTCCACACTTAAAATTTTTCATTAAAAAAACGCTTACTTTCTTCACTGAGGCCGGTCCTTTCTACTTCTACGCGCATCGGTGTCTTCGATAAAGTTTAGCTACGAGAATTAGGTGACTTTGGCGAAGAATTCCAGCTCCACTTTTTTGGTCACCATTAACTTTTTCACTACACGCGCGAATCACAAAGTATTTCAACCGAGTCACAAGGCTAGCGCGCCGAGAGTGCCTTGAGCAAAGCGCGTGACGTTGGCGGCGTGACACATGAAAGAAGGTATCAGGGGAAATTTGTAAGATTTGTGTCCCTTGGACTTTTTATTCGTCAACACGCGTGATTTCGCGTTACGTCCTCAAAATGGCATCCGGTGAGAGAAACTCGAGCAAACTCTAGTGCGACCAGATTTTCAACGATTTGTCGGCGCTTGACGGAGTCGTCTCCAGACTTAATATATATGGTATGTGTTAATTACAAATCCATGTGCATGTATGCACGTTTCATTTGATTTTGTTTCCTGTATTTTGAAATTCGTAACTTTTTGTGGTAATGTACTATCGTCCCTGTATGCCTGCGGCATCCAGGGCGATGTAATTGCCTGAGTTAGAACATGAAGTTACGCCTACTCTTAGGCATTTACGGGGATAATCCGGGAGGAGCGGGGGGATGCTGTGCGTGAACTGCTTAATAAGATCACGTATGCGTGAACTTGGAATTGAATATTCATTTGGGCAATCTGGTGAAATTTTGTTCAGCTTAAAGAATTTTTGTAATTATTGGCCTCATGATCACCCATTTTCTCCTTTAGCATACCTCAACTTGTGCCAAAGAATCGGAGGAAAATTAATGTGAATGGTTACATCAATTTTGTTTGGTGAATTATATCATCGCCTATAGTTGAAAAGAGATTGGTTAGGATTTACGTTATTTTATTAGCATAGAAAATAAATCTGAAACTAAATAAGGCGATCCAGATCCTCCCAAGGATACTATTGTTTCACGAAATGTAGAATACAAATAGGTAAATAAAACAACAAGAATGGATCAACTGAAATTTTCGGATATAATAACGTCCTTTGTCAACAGAAACAGAAATAACGTAAAATCAAACACTATATGACAATTGACATTTAAGATGTCGGATTATAGGAGGATAGGAGACCTCGAAATTTGGACGCCTGAGCCCGGATTTTCTGTTTTGGCGACCTCCGTTTCGCGACCTGGGATTTTTGCCAGGTCGCCAAATGCGACTTGCCGTTTAGCTAAGCGTCGAGCGCTGCGATCAATAAAAATATTTTTATTATGTTTTATTATCATTCATATTCTTTGTTCTTTTAGTTTATAGATATAGTAAAAAATCACATTGTATGATAACATATCCACTACTGGCGTGAGTATTACAAAAACGGTCAGTTGCCAATTAGGTAACAGGAACGAAGTACTATAAAAAAGTTTGATTGCGAGAGTATTTTTTCGAGCTGGAAAGTGTACCTCTTTGCTCAAAAGGTACCTGTAGTAACATGATCGTTTATTAGGACGAGGCATACTTCATCGAAAAGATTCGGGCGTATGGAAGACCTATGGCCGGGTTGACCATCGTCTCTACTGCGGGGGTCACTGAACTTACGGCAAACAACCACGGCCTATCCCAAAACCCAAAAGAATTCGGGTTGTTGGTCAGCTACTACTAGTATAAGATGTAGGCTCGCATCAGAAGTTTTCTATTGAATGGAACATACCAAAGCAGTGTTGCACAAAAACATTACCTGGTCCCATGTCACATGTTTTTCGATGTTCCGTTCCGTTTTCCGACTGAATTATATATTCGCTCGACAGCAGGACGTTGTTGTGCTGCAGATCATGACAAGACTTGGCGGTTTGAAACTGGCCTAACGTATGGAAAATAACAGGATTAAACAGTCAATACAACAACTAAGAAGATCGCCCAAATCATCTAGAGTTTTGATACTCGCTTTCTGAATTGCTCGTGGTGAAATAAAAGCGACACCTTGTGATTCTCATCATCGCACGGGTCACTGAGTGGTGAACATCATTTTTCTTTAAAAAATAATTTTGAATGTGACTTAAATGCACAATAAATATAGACAAGAGGTATCCGAATAAAGACACGGTTACAACATAAAATGCAATATGGTCTTATCTAATATTACAAAAACTAATCTAAACTAATGTTTATAGTCTAATCTAACCTGTGGAAAGAATGCGATACCAATAAAATCCAATGATTTGGTATTTAATTGTATTTACTAACTTGACATGGCAGCCTCAAAATCCTTACAGTAAAGTGAATGGTGATTATATGAATTAGCCAAGGGAAGGTAAGTTGCGACTAAAACCTAACAATAAAGAGAACAAACACCATTGTAATCAACAATACTTTTAAAAAACACTTTGAGAAAACATGACTACTATGTGGGCTGATTTTATCAACGATATCGGGAGGAAAAGATAACTGTTTACTAAAAAGGTACTCGTTTAACCATTTTCGACAACTGGTAGATAATATTTCGGGCGGATATTGACGTATTCCATCCGAGTCAGCAACAAACACTTATACATGGGAAAATTAATCACATTTCTTGTAATTCTACAAAATTGATAGAGTTCGGTAAAATTACAGTCCCAAAAATAAGAAGGAAGTAAATTATTTTTAAACCTGTAGTAAAAATTTGGAAATGAATTTATTTCGATATGTCATTAAGACTAAGTAAGGAGTTTCGTGTTTCGTAATGGTGTCAAATGCATTTGATAAGTCTATAAAAATAGTGATCGGTTACAATCATTGTAAAGACATGTAAACACCAATTCTGTTAGCTCAATGATTATAAGCTGTATATTAGATCTAAAACCGAACTGAGAGTTGTAAAATAATTTGCGTTTTTGTCCGAAGTCATTACTTTTGTAAATGGGAAGAACTTTTGAAATTTTCAGTCAGTCTGGAAAAAATTCTGGTTCCACAGCTTGGTTGATGGATTTAGGTGCTTTTTTAAAATTACCTGATCGGCCATCAGTTTTTAGGCGATTTTGTCACCGAGTGCTTCTCATTTCGATGCCGGTATTTTTCGATAAGGTATTGGTTGTACAGTACCTGCATCATGAAATGGTTCCCAAAACTAAAGGCCAGTCGTTACTTTCCTAGAAACAGTTCAATTAAAGTCAAATAAAACTCATCTTACCCACTCTAAAGACTGAAAGAAAGGACGGTCCTCCACACCTTTGAGCCTCATTACCGGGGCATGGTAGTGAACAATGCGTCATGTTTACACCCGTTGAGTTATCGAACGTCAGTGGGGTCTCACCGTCGCACCAACAGTTTGAGTTCTGGAGTGAAGCAAACACTGCATGGTGTGCCCGACATTGCTCAATACAAAGAGATATCGTCATGTGAACTGATGCCAATTGGAAGATGCCACTTTCATTGGTCCTAGGAAAACAGCCGATGGACCCTGCATAAGAAGAATTCAAAATTACAAAGCTGTCAAGCTAAACGCAGCCGGTGGTATGCGCTGGGGTGCGCCTCGTCTACGTGAACTAAGAAAAACAAGTCGAATGAATCTACGAGAGTAAACTAATTGTGAAGTTTAGTGTTTTTTAAAGAATTAAATACGTCTAACAGTTTTGCATGCATGCACATCCGTGCTTGACTACAGCAGCCTTTTTTGTGCGGCCATCACTCGATACCATGTGCTACTCTATAATAGTTTTGACCTGCAGCTTAGTGAATTTTAGGTTGTTACAAGTCATAGTATGGATATGAATGGAAGTTCCAAACTGTCAGATCGTTTAATTAAGTTAAAGTTGCATTTCACCGCTTAGTATCAATATTGAATTCATTACCAAGCTGAATGAGCCAACAACTCAGTCACAGGCAATGTGTAACAATGCACTATTTTTAATTCGTTTTGGTAATAGAAATATGCCCCAATCCAGCTAAGGAATACGACCAGGCCGATGTTAAGAGAGTGAAAAAGCCTAATTTGATTTTTGTTTCTACCCAACGAGAAATATATTAAAGACACAGTAAACCTGTGCCTTCTGACAAAAGCCTTTGATTCCGGCCACATTCTTTATAAAAATCGGACTTCTGTCATCCTCCTTAATCAAGTTAGAAATGATGTCTTGGCTTCAGAAGAAATGACTGGTCTTCATATCATTGCTTCAGATCATGCATCATGACAATTAGTTTTGAAGAGTCGCCAAGCCATGGCCATCAGGGAAATTACAGGCAATTTTTGTAACTCATTCCATATTAAATATAGGATGAGAATGCGATGGCGTTACTTTGGAAGCACAAATACACTTGTGAAGAAAGCTGTTTTCAACACCAAAACAGGCGGTTTATAGCGTCTTAAAGTTAAATTTCGCGTGTGTTGGCCTATGTGTATACTCATAGCAATATCTCTCGAGGTCTTGCCGTGATCTTGCGTTTTGGCGATTTTTATTGGGCTAACGTCAGTGGTTTCTTACGGTAAGAACAAAAATCTCCCTTGATTTGAGAGTGGGTGACGAGAAGACGGATCAGGGGATAAAATGTCCAATTCCGATCAGATATGGCAGATCGGACCTCTGATCTGATAGTAGATAGGACGCGTGGTCTACTGATCAAAAATCAAATATGACGCCTGATTCGCCGACCTCTAAATCAGACGAAAGAACTGCCTGTTACAGTGAGAAGCTTGCATTCCATTGATGTGATTTCTGGTTATGTCATTTTGCTAACATGCTTATAACTCGTTAGACAGTGATACTCTGCAAACTACAAAGGACAGTCAAATGGCGAACAAATTAAGCATTTATGAAATATAATAGCAATTATGCGTGACCTTTAGTGAATGGTCACAAGCTTTATTAGTACCGAGATCGTTTTCCTACGGATATTATGGCTATGTTATGAGATTTTCTGCAAATGCTGGTGACCACAGTTTGTATATTTGGGGTAATGAAATGTCTTTAAACCTCTGGAATAAGTAGCGGCCAAATGGTGAATGTCATTTGTAAAATTGCAAGAAATTGTCAACAGGAAAATATCAAGTCATGTTACCTAGGTTATTCTTCTTGCAGATAGTTCCAGCGTTGGCTTCATCACAATTCACACTCGACCACGGATACAACGTCGACGAGCCGGTGTCGTTCTTTGTCATGACAACACATTTCTTATTTTCGTGGTCATGGTTCGGACCAAAATTTGTAAACGTGACGAGATGGCCATCAGTCCAAGTGAATTGCGCCATTTGATGGTGATCATAGAGACCGACATAGTAGGTTGATGGTTCCAGCAGGTGGGCTGAACCTACAACATGTCACGTGCAATCCATCACAACGTGTGAAGATTCGAAACAAAAGGCCGCTTCTGACACGGATGTTTGTTATTTATTAGTAAGAAATTATAGTCCACCTTAGGGGCTGTTATCAAATGCATTTTCTTTTTTTTAGCGGGTTTGTTTTTTGTTTCCAAAGCCTTTCTAATCCAGGATCAAGATTTGTGTCATCACAAATATTACCATGTTCGGTATAATTATGTCACGTGATGAGCATAGACGGAGCGTCATCGAAGCTCCGTTTCCAGAGATCAAAAGGTGAATTGGGTTAGCGAAAATGGTTATGTATTATGGAAAGTGTCTGGAAAGACGAGTATAAAAAAACTTGTCATTTATTATGATCTAACAATGGAGCTAACACAAAAATACAATCTTTGGAAACATGGACATAGAAGAACCACCATCTAATGAACACTAAATTAAATCCTTTTGAAAAGGCATACAAGAAGTTAAAACCAACGGAATATGAAAGATACTTATTATACAAATACAAGAAATGTGTGAATAGAAAATAAATATGTACAGTTGTTAGCAATGAATGAAATTGGTATAATGTGTCGCTAAAAAACAACGCTGTTCAGGACAAAAGAATACGAAGACATGGTGGAGGACCAGCAAGTGGCGTCATGGAATATGACGAAATGACGCAAGACAACGAGAACTGAGGAACAGTGCAAATGGTTCAAAATGTGGTAGATGAGAAGGACGAGTTCGTGTGCGCAATTAACTAGTGAAGTCTAATTTTTGTTCAATTTTATTCCCAGTGATGAATGTAGACCGTGCACCAGCTGAGCGAAACTCCGTATAATCCAGAGATAAAAGTGAATTTTCTTGGTTTCGGCGAAAATGGTCACCCGATTGGACTAGTTGATAGAGACTGGCTTTTATGTCATCGGACGAAAATGAGCTCATTTGTTCCAACATTAAACTAACTCCCTTTTAGTCCGTATTCCAAACGATACTGGATTTCAGAGGCCTGATACCAATTTTTATTCTTATTAATCGCCAGGTTGTCAACAAATAGAACCTGTCACTGTCAATTTTTATAGCATTTCTTCCACAAAAGAAGGAATCTACACTTACTTTTCACGAGGAATTCAATTTCAGAAACCAAAAACGTTAAAAAAATACCTGTTTCTCTTCTTGATATTCCAATTTATTTCATCCAGCATTTTATTGTCGTGAAGACATCCCTAATGAAATAATTAACCTGAACAACACAACAGGAGCTAAGATCAACTTTCGCGATATCAAGGGCGGATGCCACGACACCGTTTTTTTCGATTGATGAGGAGAAGCATTGGCAAACTACAAGATACCACTAAACGGTCTGGTTTCGTAATGCTAGGTAACATCACGGAAGATTGCTTTTTTATTCAACATTTCCTTATGTACAATAACTTTTAAGCGAATAGATCATATTTGTTGAATTCATGTACGCGATTGTTTTATGTATTTTGTAGTCGCGATTAAAATACGTTTGCATTTCCTGAAAACGGCTGGGGGTAGTCACAGTTATCTGAAGAAGTAGTGTTTTAGTAACACAGATCATGCTGGTTTGAATGTCAATAACCATCGATTTTTCTGTTGTGCGTTTCTCCTACTACTCAAGCATACGTTTCAACCAATCGTTGATATTCGAATTTATTTCCCTGTATTTTATTTCCATGCAGTAACCGTTCAATCGATAATTGTAATGTATTGAACAAATATTCGAAACTTAGTTTAGCTTTGTGTAACCCGTAGGCGGATCCGGAGAGGGTCAAGAGGCTCCAGCCCCACCCCTTTTTCCTTGATTTTAGGGATAACAAACTAGAATTTTCAAACTGTTGACTTGGATCACACTGTTTAAAAATCCTTAATCCGATCGCACCTTTTAAGAATTCTGTATCCGCCCATGTAATCTCGAGTCAGGTCATATTATGAACGAAATGAGCTCATGACCACTCAGTCACAATGCGCTTACCGTTGATGGTATTTTGAAGGAACTTCTGTTCGTCCTCATTTGTTACAGAAATCAACCGTGCCTGTCTGGCCACACAATAGTCGATTGCCTCAACAAAAGTCGAGTTGGTAGGTATGAATTTGTAGCAATTGTTTTTGTATTCCACCCAGCTATCATCACATAACGTAGGAGGACCTGCGAACAGAAACAACTAAAAACGTGCGTGATACGATTCCTTGTACAAAGTGAACATTAGACCTACAAAATATAGTCACTCGTTGCGTTTAGCAATTAACATTTTAAATCCACCATTAGTATTGTGACTTTTTCAAATTTTTGAATATCTTTATTGTAACAACGAAAGTGTAAATAAATCTCTACTGTTAGCTGTACAAAATACAATTACTCTTACATTTTCATAACTGTTGAGAAAATTGCCGCTGTGCATCGGAACATGGTTACAGACAACGTGAATTTTTTTAAATTGAAAACAAATGGCATACAACAATTTCATATATACATTTATAACCTGTATGTTAATCATGTTAAAATTTCTAAAAGTATTCAAATCCACCTGTTGTAACAGCAGCAGCCGTAGTAGTAGTAGTAGCAGTGTTAGCCGTAGTAGTAGTAGTATCAGCTGTAGTAGTGGTAGTAGCAGTAGCAGTAGTAGTAGCATCAGAGGTGGTAGTAGTAGTAGTAGCAGTAGTAGTAGTAGCAGTAGTAGGTGCTGGACTATCTGTTGATGCAGCTGTATCACTGATCACGACTGAGCCGTCGGATTTGCATGTAAATTCGCTCCCTGTCCATTTATAGGCCTGGCCATTTTTCTTACATTCACGACTCTCTGGGCCACCGGCGTGTGTGTATCCGTCTTTACACACAAATGTCACGATATCACCTTCAAGGTAACTGTCTCCCGTTTTTGTAACTTTATTGACATCGTATGGCGGTTCCCCACAACTTCCGGCACTGGAGCAATACCGAACTGCGGTGGAAATTAAATGACCGATTAACCTATGCTAATGAAATCTTGTGTTACCACAATGTTGTATTTTGAAAGTTATGAAAGACCATAGAAAAAATAAAAATTTGGCTAACTTCCGAACTTCATCACAGATACGACTGATACGATTCATGCAAAACTTTCAGATACCATATGGTTTATGCAATATTCCACAAAAATATTAGGAGTTGTTTTAAAATGTTCCACTTTACTGAGCATGAAGGACTACTACCGGACTTTTATGAATTACGGTATATAAAAATTCAAAATGTGCATAAAACGAAAACTAAATATTAATTTAGAAAACTGTAACAGCATTATCTTGACTTATTTATATAAAACTAAATTCAATGGCGGATTTAAGGNTACCCAAAAGTCTTGATACCTTTTGTTTTCCTATGAATGTATCGTTTTGTTTCGTAAAATTTCACTAAAGCACAGAGTCAGGCGACCCAATTAATATCCCATTGATATCACATCAAAAGTGAATTTCTACAGGCTTTCTGCTTTCAGAGTATGCGTTATATTTGGAAATATTAAGTTTGGCTAAATACAAAGACTTGTTGACCAGGTCCTACATAACCTTAGGAACATTTTGTGGCAGATGTAAACACATCATGTAACAAAATGCCTCAACGAAAAAGAGGAAATTCAACAAATCTCAAAAGTTCCCTTTCACATAATGCCTGTGTTAGCAGCGGTTCACGGCTGCTTGGCAATCCGTAGTATTCGGCTAAGAAACCTGTTAATTCCTTACACCTCCGCTATAGTTCAGGATGACGTAACAGCGGGATCCAACACAAGATTAACATGTTTATTGTTTCGTAACGGTGTAACATGAAGCACTCCGGCGCAGAGGCCCGCAGCTTCCCGACCCGTGTGAAGGATGTAAAGTCATTCTGTTGCATTGCCGAGTTGGCTCCTCAAGGAAAGGCACGGGGTAACTCCTTTGTTAGGGTTCCCAGTTCTTAAATGATTGCAGCATGTATTGTCTGCATGCACTTAACCTTATTTCTAAAAAATTGGGAAATTTTACATGCACAGGTTTCCAGCGAAAATTCGTTCAAACTTTCAAATTTAAAAGGATAACTTTAGGGAAGAACGCAAAGCTCTTGTCGAATTTTTGCATTCATAAATTTGTTAAATATTTGAAGTGCCGACGGACCCAATCTCGGAGGGGACTCTGATAACATCAATTTACGATGCCTTGTTTCTGATTTTTAAAACAATACAAAGTTTCATATTAAGGGGTCTCCGATCATGACATCAACTGCAAGGGGTCCTAATGATGCAATCAACTGCGAACAGTTCCCTCTTTTTCTGAAATGAAACATCTTACTCTTTTGGAGGGAAGTTCTGATAATTGAATCAGTGGTCACTCTATTCTTGACTTTTTCTCATAGTTGATCCTCCCATGAGGCCACACCCCCTTTCGAAGGGGGCAACAACTGCATTTTTAAGTTGTCGATTCTTCCATCTGAAGGGATCCGTTGTCGAAAGGGAACCATGTGTTCTTTGGTATTTTTGTAATACTTCTTGTTTGAAAGAGAAGCCGATCCTCCCATGAGGCTGCACCCCCTTTCGAAGGGGGCAACAATTGCATTTTTAAGTTGTCGATTCTTCCATCTGAAGGGATCCGTTGTCGAAAGGGGACCATGTGGTCTTTGGTATTTTTGTAATACTTCTTATTTGAAAGAGAAGCCTCGATGACGGAATCAGTATACTGTTTCCTTCTTTTTATATATAGTTATATATCCGTTCATGATAAGGAATCATCTCGAAGGGGAGCTTTCAAGGGAGGAGCCCCAGGCAATTGCCCCCCGGCCCTCGGCCCCAAAAAATCCGACACTGATTCTGCTTTCACCCTTGCATACTAGTGGACGCCGCTTGTCAAGTTTCATTACCCGTCCACGGCGATGTAAAACGGTGTTTACGGATATTTTGTCGTCCACACGGATTCTCAGTGGCGTTTATGACACCGTGAAAATCATAGAGCACGCAGTTTTTAGCGCCCGGCGGCCCTCGTTTACCGAGAACTCATGCCGGCGGCTTGTACGCGACGAATTGTCGAAGTTTCATGAACCACCATTTGAACCGGCAATGCCGGGGCCCGAGATCTACATGATATTGCCTATTAATGCCAACATAATGTCTATACCGTCATTTAGAGCACGCATACTAATAAGTTGACACTTCCACTATTCTTACCTTCACAACAAATAAGAGCTAAAAGACACAAAAGTTGCCAACAGAATGTCTTCATGCTTAAAGCTTGGCCATTCACTCGACGTTAACTTCCCTGGGTGCATTCCATGCCACCAACCACCACCGATCAACCGAGACTGGCTGTTGTAGCGAGGATCAGAATAATCAATTTTATATCCAATAATATGGACAACGAAATTCTGAACACTAATTGCCCCCAATCCCCATTCTGTTCTTAAAAACAAGTGACACGTACACAGTTTGTATTGAGTAATTAATGACTAGTTATTGAACACTTACACGTGTTTATGTGTTGGTTTAACTTCTTTATAACATAAAGACATGTCACGGTGAATTTAGATTTTACCAAGAAACGGAAATGTTTATTCATAAACAAGTTGTTCCATACAATAACCTTTTTTGTTATTGTTCGTTAGTACCTGTGGGGCGGGTAACACTGTTGAGATGGACAACCTGTCGGGAACAAGCTGGTACATTCTGACGTAGATCCCATTAACAGGGCTTGGAATGACCAATGGCAAAAAGATGTGATGTATGGTTCCGAAAATAAATAGGCTTGTGTGACAGAAATACTTTTTGTGTTGTAAAATTTAACTGAAATAAGTGTTTTTGCATCAATAAAGTCAAAATAATGATAAACAAGAGCAACGTGAAGCGTTGAAATGCGCCCACGAATGCACCGCTAACGGTGTGCTTCTAGGGGTGTTTATTTGGAACATAAAAATGGCAACTAGATGGCGCAAAATATGTCGAATCCATCCGAGAACTTGTATGCGTCATCGAAGCTATTAACCAAAATTCATAAAAATCCGTCAAGGAACTTCTGAGAAAACAGAGGGAAATGAAAGAATGAAATTGCCAAACATAACGACCACTAAGAGGCGCAAAAGTAGATAAAGTCGTGGGAAAATCATCATCAGACTTCCTCTTCCCATTAGGAGCATAAATGCCAATTCCCACAACCAGGGGCAGACGCCAAATAACAAGACTCGAAAACAGTAAAAATGGCCACTGGGTGGCGCAAAATACCTCGAATTTTACCAAAAACCGGATGATAGCGTCACCTCACTAATAGATGCCTAACTGCCAAATTTTATGAAAATCCATTGACGACCCTTTAAGATACAGAGATAAACGTAAAAAACTAAAATTGCCACTAGGGGGCACACCGGTAGCCCGATCCGTTCGAAAGTCGTCATGCTCTGTTGTCAACTTCTATAAAGAACCAGCACAGAGCATTTAGGACAGCCAAGATCGGCGCAAAAACAAAAACTGTCACTAGGAGGAGCCATAGTATTCCAAGTCATTGGAAAATCATCGTCAGCCGCCCTCTTCACAGAAAGAACATATATGCCAATTTTCAAAATCATCCCTAGAGCAGTTTGGTTGATAGAACGGTGGACGCCAAAAAACAGACTCAAAAAAACAGTAAAAATTGCCACTAGGTAGCACACCGGTAATCAGAGAGGTCCAAATCCGGCGACATCGTCCGTCGATCGCCAGCTTCACAGGCATGCCAAATCTCATCAAGATCCTGTGACCCACTGGGTTTGGGAGATACAGCCTGCGGACGACGGATGCCGGACGACCAAACAGAGATGACGGCAATATGCGACCACATATAAATATGTGGGCGCATAAAAAACAGACAAAAAGGGAAACTGGAAGTCAAATAAGAGGAAATCAAACCAAAGAGGAAAATTCCAAGCCTTTCAGACCATTTTGGTTGACTTAACGGCCACTGGCCAAAAATTTACAACAGAATCTTTGTGTAGATCAAGTTCGACCAAACAGTACTTAACCACATCCAAATCTCTCTAACTGCCGTGGTAGCAATTGGCTTCTGCCGTAGGCGAACGTGAATTAGAAGTTTCAGGATTTGGTAAGACTAACGACAAAAAAAGACTCGGGAAAATTTTTTAGGTGATGTGTCGTTCCACATAAATGGGCTTATGCGTCAGATTTTTGTGTTGGTAAAATTTAAATGAAATAAACGTTTTTCCATGAATAGACAAAATAATGATAAAAAGACAAAAAAGTAAACTGGAAATTAAATAATCGAAACCAAAAAGAGAAAATTCTCTTAAAAGAGGAAAATTCCAAGCCCTAAAGTTTCTACGCGTTGACATTACGCCGGTAACGGTTTTTATTACGTCCGTCATTTACGCTACTTATTTTCGCAAAATTCGTTGTAGTAATCCGTACGTCACGTGATGCGAGTCCGAAAGCCAGTCTCAGAGTTGGCCAAGAGATATTTAAGACATTTTCACTGGTGGGAGAAAATTATGAGTGCAATTATGAACCGCTTACTGCAGTAATAAAATAAATAAAATGCCTTGTCCTGACCAACTAACGCTGGTCTTCCACACTGGACATTCACATTGTCGAGCAATGCCCCGCCGATACACCAAGACTTTTAACAGATCCTCTTCCCTTCAATGCTCGAAAATTTTATCTGTGGTCGGGGCGCTGCTTGACACATCCTGGATACGCCAGTGATCCAAATGTTTACTTCTTAAGTGGATGAATTAAAAAGAATTTTGAAACTGGTAGAAATGCATGTCCATAGTATTACGGTGATGAGAGCGACTCACCTAGTAACAGGCAGCTCTAGTGTCTCACAAACTTTAACAAAGTTTACTAACTTAGCACAGCAAATTTAGGTAAACACAGTAATTATTTGGCTAATAGATATATTTTTCACTTTTCCCAAATATTTTACATAACAATATCCCTGAACATTTGTTAACAAGACAATGTTAAACAAAGCCAGTCCACCATATTCTCATGGGACGTTTCCATGGGATTCTATTCAAGTTATACACAGCTGCAGAAAGGCTATACATCACATTCAGATTCAACCACACTGTCAACTATATACATACGATGCACAAAATAGTTCCATAAGGTTACAAGATATCTTTCATCATTCAAACTTATAACACGCCTCAACTAAATACACAGATAGTATCAGGAAAATACATAAAACTTTAATTTTTAAGGAAAACTAATTTAGGGCGGCTTCTATGTAGCACCAAATATTAATATAATAACATTTTGGCATGTCATTTTCACACAGACAACTTGATTGCTCAATAAATGTTTTGGTAAGAGTCTGAAGGATTTGCAGAATGACATGTCACCAACTACACAATTAAAACACCGTTTTGTTTCATTTCAAGTAAGATTCCTACATGATGATTGCAACAAGAAACCATCTTTTCTTCAAAAAAAAAATATATATATATAATTTGTCATCGGAATTTTTAACTTTGATTTTTGAATTTCAATGGTGCATAAACAAAATCGCCAACACAGATAAATGACTTCATTATGAAATTGCAGAAGTTGATAGAAATACACAAATCTCTTCTGGTTGCAACTTTAACAAAAAGGTCTAATGTTAACGACCAGTTGACGAGACTCATGCCATGCTCCAAACAGATAACCACAAAGAGTAATATTTATTACTTGCTACACTTATGTCACAGTGGGACCTTAAGAAACTTTATTCAATTTTCTTCAAATTTTTAATGTTTTCGCACAGACTCTTAAAATAAACCCACAAACATTTGAATGTTTCCAAGGGTAAAAATCGCAACATGACATGGGCCTTCCTAATAGGGACAATTACAAAGACGATTTCTAATAGTTAATATATCAAATATATTAAGAATTAACACCGAGGCAAAGCAAACAAAGGCCCCCACCAAAATATTTCACAACAAAATATCTACACTATACTGTATTGTAATTAAAATCGTGCCACTAAAATAAGGCAATGGTAAAACTAAAATACCAACTGTTTCTGTCAACCTTTTTGCGCATTTTTTCGGGATTATTACAATTTATTGAATGAAAACTGCAGAATTATTAAAAATGTTCACTTGAGTGCAAAATTTTAGCAAGAAAGTTCTGTAAAAAACGACTGGCACAAATGGGTGTATTGTCACCAGCAGCATGAGACTGCCATAGCACAAGATCTCGATGAGGCACTGTAAACTGATGCACAGAATATTCTGGGTGCAATCTGAATAACATCAGTACCATCAACATCCATTATATTGTGCGTCAACACCACAGTTGATCAACCACCCACACCCCTAAAGTGGATCAACCCGAACCCTTTCTAGTGAATCAATCAACCACTCCTCAACCAGAGCCTGGTGCAGTAGATCAACCCCCCCACCCCATCCCCCCAATGTGCATCAACCAGGACCCGCTGCAGTAGATCAACCACCACCCCTATGTGGATCAACCAGGGCCCCCTACAGTAGATCAACCAGGGCCCCCTAGAGTAGATCAACCTTCCACCTCCCTGAAGTGGATCAACCAACAACCACATATATACGATAACATGTAATGCCAAGTAATCAGGTTCAGTTGTTGCAGCCAAGTGATTGTCTTGGTATTGGCATGTTACTGTTATCAAATTTTATCAGTTCCAGAAAACTTTTTAACACAAAAGCAGCAGTTGAAAAGTCCTTGAGTTTAAAAACTACAATTTTGGAAGACAAAAACCTCCACTTTTAAAATATACCTTTGTTTCAACTGCTAGACAAATGAATACAAATGGCTGGTCAAGTCCACTACACCCACAATATTCATCACAACAGCCTCTACTACATGACAGGTGTACATGTGTCAAGCAGGTCACCACAATATCCATCACATACAACTTCTATTCCATAAAACGTGTACATGCTTTTTTCCACTTGCATTGAGTGCACCACATCTCTCTGTTTTCCATGCCATAAATTTTTCGACATTTCTTCACTTCACTGCGGGTTTTCTTGTGTGTTGGAGATTTCGGAGACGTGAACATGTAAGTCTTTGGAGACTGTCCTTGATACTGATGTATGCGATCTTGAGAACTGTGGCGAATAACACGGGAAGGTGGGGACACCTAAATTTTGAAAAAAGAAATGCGAAATGAAAGCAAAATAATGATTGTACATACCAGATCTCAACTGGCCTGAGGGTGCACTTCAGAAGTACAAAAGCATAACATTTTTTCAACACGTAAGTCAAGGAGAGGTGTTATTTAAGGCAACTCAACTCAAATAACGAGTTTTGAGATTTGATATCTGGTGACGTGCAAAATGAGCTCAAACATCTAGTTAAATTTAAATGTTCTGCAAATAGTGCTGAAAAATTACTTGGTGGTTAAGACAAATGGGAAGGCATTATCCAGTGTGTTTTCTTTCCAGTATCATGGGCAAGAATTTTGACATTACCTCAATTTATATGTTGCGGATAGCGCAATGGTAAGTGACATCTGATTTATTGACGGAATTGAATTGGATACAAGAAGACCTACTTATTAGGAAAGCAAGGGCCATGAACCGTGGTAGCATCACGTGACCGCAAGTCCACCTAACCATCACTCGGAGGATGACCACATGCATGCAGCAATGAAAACGTTCGCTTAGTACTCGACTGTGTCTCATTAAATTACCTAATTTTGAAACCAATGTTATCATAGCCACAAAATTTTAAAATCTTGTTTGACAAGATTAGTTAAACACATTTCCAAATTTCAAGTTTGCAAAAGTTAATTATATAGCAAAAAGGAAGTCCTCCTATAAAATATGACATTTTATACCAACTACAATATTGCGTTGCATGAAAAACATTTTAGCCTCTCGTAACTTCTTTTTTGCAAGACAGATACATACATGTATATTCTTATTGTCTCAGAACACAGAGTTTACTCTTAAAATTGATTTAGCCATCTTACCGATGAGCGTTGTGGTAGTTGCCAAGATCGTTGACTATGAGGTATGTTGATAGGAACAGAGCTAGACAATCCTTGAGCTGATGGAATTTGCAACTTTGGTTCCTGCAAAACAACAAAGTTCAGGGCTGTGCCATATTGCTGGATACTTGTGAGTGACAGCTTGAGAGATCACACGCTCCATTTTTAATGCAAGATATCTGGCAGACTTGTCTGATCTTGCAAGAAACTAGCCATGTGGAGTACAGCCCAGATTACCTGGTAGCGGCTCTTTGGGTGAAAACCAAAGTTATTGCAGGTGAAACTTCGAGTAGTCAAACAACTGAAATTGTCATGAAAGCAAGAAACTGGCAGGACTATATATGTACTTGATAATGCCAAGAACAGCAACAGGTTACACCCAGAGTGGACTGCAAACAATATATGACCACAGGAGCTTACTCAGAACAGACAAAAAAGCGTTGGTATCTCACCTTTAAAAAATATCATCAAAAAAAAAAGTTTTGAAATGAAAGATTTCAACTTGTGAAACAAAAACAAAAACAATATGCCACAAAGGGACACAGCACTAAACATGGATAGGCACAAAATGATATAATTGACACAACATTGTTGAAATCTACTGAAAACTGATAAGTGCAGTAGTCAAATTTCTCAAAAATCGACCGGAACCAGCACCTTGCCGTCACATACTCCTGTGTCAAAATTTCATTGAAATGCACTGATCATTTCAGCTCTAGATACTTTCAGAAATTCCTTTCCTTCCACAATACTAAAAAACACCCCGTCAAGAACAAACTGACCTCTGGCTGCAGAGGTCAAATTTGACCCATAATTGACTTGCACTGGTGCATTGCCATCACATATCCCTGTGTTAAGATTCATTGAAATCTGTCCATCAGTGCTTTTTTGCCCCATGTGCATTCTGATTTTATCATACTCAATGCGTTATATAATTTATCTCACTTGATTCCATTTGTTCATGTGCAAAAATGATTTGCAAGAAAAGCACCATTAGGGCATTCTCTCGTTGAGTGACTACCAGACATAGAGTGGTTGTGCGCAGTCTTTTGTCTGGTATGATAACATGCAGGCCTGTCTACCAGGCTTACTGTAACTGAGCATGTGTTAACACAGTCAGGCCCAGTGCATTGGCAAGTTTGGAGAGAATAGATTGTCTTAGCTTCGGTAGTACTTGGGCGATTTTGGTGTTTCAAAAACTATTGGTTTATGCTCAAACATTTTATAACTTAACTTTTATTTTTAACCTCACAACCCAGTCAGGCTAGATATGATCTTATCGGAGATTAGAGCAATTATCGAACAAAAGAGAGCTGACCCTCCAACCATAAATGCCAGAATGGACTCAATTAGTCGTGTAACACGTTGGACTCAACGGAAGAACACTGTAGTGCGTTTATCTACCAAGTACAACCGTACCTTCTTCTGGTAGTCATGATCAGGTACTGGCACGCCAATCGGCTGTGTCTTAGTGACAGGAAAGAGAGCTGTAGGTGATGTACATGCCATGTCAGCAAATTGGTCCATCATGGTATCCATGGCAACTTCAACCTCAGAGTAATAAAACTCTTCTTCATGATCAGGCAAGCCCGAGTCACTTTGCATTTTTCTGAAAGAAATGTCTCCATAAATTTAAAACCTGCAGCTTTAAAGAAAGCGGGAAATGAAGTAACACCATCTGGAATTCAAAATAATATGAAATACTAATCAAAAATTTTAACTCATATATTAGCCTCAAACCACACATTTACAAGATACTTGAGGTCATACATGTAGTAGTTGACAGCATAGGTGAACAACCATTGAAAGCCACATGTGTACAAACCTGAGGGTGTTTCAGAAAAAAATGAGTGAACGTGTGCCTCCGCTGAGGAAGTCAATAAGTAGGTCAATTTCAATACCCATTACTCATGAAAAAGCCACCCTTATTAATAACAAAGCTCTTAAAATATACAGAACATTTTTGGGGTGTTAAGTACAATTTTTGTAATATGTCCAAGCGACTTGCAGACCTTTCGGCTACAAAACATTTCCCAGTGTCTTACATACAAATGCTTGTGATGTCTAACTGAACTGCAGACCTTTATCCATACAGAATAAATTCCTTGGGTCTCACATTTGGAACAAAAAAGACAAGTGCCAATTTTTACAATGTCTCTGCGTGGGCAATCAACCTGACCAATCATTTGGTTAGATTGTCCAAATTCTCAAAAAGTTCACTTGATTTTGAAGCGTTTGATCATGCTTAGCTTAATTAATGCACGGCAACCTACTGATTTTTAGTTCCAAAATTTAAGCACCATAGGCAGACCTAGAGGAGTAGGTTATAAAAAGTGTAGTAACAGTGTAGTAGCAAATTGGAAAAAAAGCATATAACTATAAAACCACTACGCACCAACATCCAAGGAAAGAGTTTAAAAGTCGCAAGTACCAGGAGAAAATTCTGAATTTCGCAAACATCTTTTCGCTCCTCACAGAAAACCTTCATGCTTTCGAATTAGTTACGTGTGATACTTACTTGAGATGCTCCACTCTGATATGTCGTTCTATGTCACCGCAGTCAGAGCAGATCTGCAGGCAGCCTGGCCAGGAACACTTGAACACAGTGCGTGTTGAGCCCTGAGGATAAATTGTTTGGTGTTTATACAGCAAAAACCACTGGTGTAGACACTCGTGTAACGTTCAGTCAAACAATCATGTTATCATGAGCATTCAAATGACAGCCAGATTGCTTTCGGTGCATATGTAAAACGATCTGCGAATTCCAATAACTTTAGTTTATTCTTCAGCAACAATTTGTCTGTACTTCCACAGATCACATCAAATGTTGACTGATGAAAGAAAAAGTTGAAACTAGTACTGGTAAGCCATCTATAGTAGTTAACACACAGTTAGTCCTTTGGACACAATAACAATCGCAGAGGTGCAGTTGGTTATTGTTTGGGAAATTCATAATAATGTGACAAAAACCTCTGAAAGCAGCTAAGCATGAGAGTCACAACTCTGATACTTCTGTTTAATGAAAGGAAAGTGATAGAATGCACCAGTAAATGTCCATCAGCTAGATTAAGGGTGAGAGCTAATTCAGTGACAATCCACCGTCTTATAACGAACTGGGGCCCGTTTCACAAAACCTTTTCTGTCTTAACTAATTCTAATTTAAAATCGGGCTAACTTAGCCCATTTCACGCAAGTTCTTAAGACCACAAAGCTAAGTCCGAAAGTTAGAAGTAAGCATAATATGAGACTATTGGTTTAAATGACCAAACTCTAGGACTACGATCCCTGTAAACTCCTGAGGCACAAATTTCACTCAAATGTCCCTAAACAATGTCAAATTGAAGATTGTCTACCTTTGATTCGATAACCGACAAAGGCCGTAGATACAATGCACTGCAACTTACCAACACAGCATAGTATTTTCCAGTCATAACAAGGTGTTCTCATGTAAACCACATTCCCACTGTATTCAAAATGTAAATTTAAATCCTCATTCAGAGTTTCAAGGTCCAACATAATTCACGAAACGATCCTTTCTGAATTTTCGTCTTTGTTCTCATAATAGCTTAGCCCAAATTTCGGTCATAACTTGGACAAATTTTTGGTCTTAAGTCTTAGTTCAGTTTTCGTCATGCCCCAGGCTTCATTGTTGCTTACAATCATTGTACAACAAATAAGATATTCATTCTATTTTCAAAAGCCTTGGATTGACACCTGCATGCTGTCTCCCTGCAGATCTTTACCTCTGTTTTCTCATCACTGTCCATATCAATTCCCTCATCTTGAGTAAATGCACCAAAAACACTGCCTTGTACAGGTGCACTGGTGCTCAGGTACTGTGGGGGGGACGGCGTCCCACTATGGTATCCACTACTAGGA
Source organism: Phoronis australis (assembly GCA_002633005.1). NCBI lineage: Eukaryota > Metazoa > Phoronida > Phoronidae > Phoronis > Phoronis australis. The sequence goes on along the minus strand of NMRA01000014.1, from coordinate 1,333,418 downwards.
AAGCTACCAATCTCTGACTTGGGACTCAGTTGGACGCCTTCACCTTCAAAACAAAAAGCATGAAACTAAAGAGAATGGCATTGAACATTTCAAAAGTAAATACACATTTCTTGTTCTTTATTCTATTTGGCTTTTATTAACCTACAAACTTGTCAGGTCATTTTGCCATACCCGAGCCCAGTATTGTATCTGTTGACCATTTCAACAAGGTTATACTAATTACTTCCAATTAATTTAAAGTTTATTGTGTAAATAACTTGGATCTTTCAATGTTAATTCCACCTTGATAAAAAATCCAACATTAACACTCAGGGCTCAATGGTTAGCACACCATCAATTCACCAAATGCGACCTCAAAATTCCCCAGTAGTCAAATAAAAACTGAGGACAACAAGCCTCGTTGGCAAGAGTCAAAAACAAAGTAAACCTTATAGTGAAAAATTGAGGAACTCACCAAATGTCTGCATGCTGGTGTACCCCATATTGGCTTAATTTTTTGCGTGAATGTAAAATTAGGATTGTAACATGTGCTCGTTCTTGATGATCAGTTTTCACCACTTGGGCCAAAATATCTCACTCACATGCTCACAAACACAACGAGACCCTTTCAATTCATGCTGAATGATTCTGACTTCTGTTTCTGTAGTATTTTGTGTATGCTCGGATGTCGTTTGGCGACTTTGTTGCGAACTGGGACTTTTATCATGCAGGTCGCCTAACAAAATTTGAGGTCACAATGGCAACCTGCGGCTTGTCAAATTGAGCCCTAACATTTAACCATCATGATTTAATTTCAGTAGACACATGGCCACAAGACCCCAAGGAACTTTTTTAAATCACCAGTATCTCAGTTCAAACCCAAAAGCCGTCATCTCAGCACACAACAGGAGTTTCTGAGCTTGAGGATGCTGTAATTTCTATGACTTGTTAAAATATGTTTTCTTTAACATTTAATCCATACATGTAACTGATCTATAAATTGAAAATTTCCACAGCATTCTTAATGAGCACAGAAGAAGTTAACTGAATGATTACCAAAAAATGAGTTTGATGACTCTAATGGTAATGATGGTTGAGAATAAGGCAGCTTAGAATTGAACAAAAACAAAAAGGGCAGCAGTGTTCCACTCCAAATTTTAGAAAGTATTTGCAAAAGGTCAGGGGCATTGTCAGGTGACCAGAACATGGGATAATGACAATGAGGTCAATAATACATTGAGATCATCAAGCTACACACAGGACCAAAGTTCACTCACTTCAAAAGATGCACTTGGTGTGTTGAATGAGGCAGTATTAGCCAGCAATAAAGGCACATGGGGTTGTTATCACACATGACCTATGTTCGACATGGGCGCTTCAAAGTCGGGAGGTGGGTGCAATTACCCAAACGGGTGCAGGGATCAAGTTAACACCCAGCCCAGGGAGGTAGCCGGGTAGACATCAGACTTCACGTGCATTAGAGTTAAATGCAATGACATCTAACAGCTCAGTGCATTAGAAGTAGTGTAAGCTGCATTGAAGCCTCATTAGTTATACACAGCGAAATTAAGAGAGTACCGTAATTAAGACTTTAGGAGAGTTGCTGAGTGAAAGTTTACCTAAGTAATAATGTGGCATTATCAACAGCCTAGGAATAATTTATACAAATTTTGTCAGAAACTTGTGGCTATGTGTATTTTCCAAGAGACTGCACTTTTACTAAAGTGAGGTTTAATTATTTTTAGAAATAGTTGTGTGGAGTGTAAGATAAAATTTCTAATTTAAGCTTAAAGATGTATTTGTAGACCAACTAAACCTGGTTGTAACTCTTTCTATATTGTAAATGTTATGTAATTACTATTTCACAAAAGTGTAGTAATCTTAGTTCATAGTTTTAGTCACACTATCTAGATGTCAGTACTGTTGGTTTCTGATTCATCCCAGTTAGAGCCTCGATGCACCATAATGTTTCTGACGAGGTTTGACAGCAGCGCCACCTACTGAGTTATAACTTTAGCGACTGCCGTGTTCACAATTAAGAGTTACAGCATTTATAACCTCTCACTGAACCATTCAAACAGAGGGTTATGACAGCGCTACAGTTACCACTTTTAAAACCTATTTTAAAGTGTTTTGGACTGAGAACTGTCAGTTAAATTGAATTTAAAAGTTAACCGCTTTGATGAAAACGTTATATTTGTCACTTTTCATGAAACAAATGCCTCATTTTGAGCGATTTTGTTCTTTCAAGGTGGATTGATTGTATAACATAATTACAGAGCGATAAATTAACCCCACATTTCAGATTTCGCTCATAAAAGCATTCATTGGCATGACACAAGAGAAAAGAACGATTTCATGTCTTCTTCAGTAAAGAGCAGGAGGGGATGGGTACTTTTGTGCCCGAAAGAAGGTAAGTTACACTTCTAACAATGTCTAATTGCTACTCAAAGGTCAGTTGTGTACTTTTGGGGAGGTAACATTCTGATGAGATGAGATTCACATACACAGCTAGGCATTAACAAGAGAGTCTACGAAAATGGTTGTATGAACTGCGGGTGGGAGGAAAGTCGAGTAAGATATTTAAAAGTGAAAATTCGGAAACTTCAGAGATGGCCTGTAGGCCAAGTAATGGGATTAACCCACAGAAGAGGGTATGTAAAATGCACCATCAATACAATGTTGTAATTTATGATATGTGGAAAATCCTATTATGAAACGAGTGATGTAAGATTGGAAACATTTGACAACTACATAACATTGTTTTTAACATCTATTTACACTAGTTACAGTTCGGACTAACTTTACATAATTTTTAGTAAATATTTTATGGCAAGCGCATAGAAACTAAGCATGACAGCCAGAGCACCATACATGAACTTGAGTAACTAAAGAAATTGTGCTCCTGATAAAATATAATCCCAATACAGTGTACCGTAGTCCACTGTTCCATGATCGTAATTCAACTTGACATTTCAAGGTTTTAATGTTTAAACATAGTTTAATGCACGCTCCAAATATCAAATCACATGTAGCTAGCCTACAATTTCTGCTATTTTTAACTTGATAACATAGATTCAGTGAACAGGCTCTCTATGCAGATATTAAAAATCTACTTTAACAATAAGAAGGCACACCAGTCATGTTAATGCATATCCAAGCCTCTCATCCACAATTTTAATTGCATAAATATGTGCAATTTGAAATTACCACTTTTTGCTTCCGTTTCATGATTCTGCTGTTGTATTCACTGCAAATTAGACATAGTTGTGTACAACGAAAAAAATAGAAATCCCAGGAATTCATTATTCAGACCTGAATATAATGCCAGTTTCAGTTGAAATCACAAATCATTTTTTACAACCTCAGTCATTCAGTCATTCATTTATGGCATGAACTGTCAATCACACCAGCTGCTGAGGTCAAAGTTCATCCAGCTCATGGTAGCCATTACCATCTACGGTTCAGTTTAGCTCAGAGATGTACTTGAGTTTTCATCATGTGGTTGGATGAGAGGAATCAAGTTCAGAAATTGCACTTCAGATTCCCTTGTAACTAAAAATCAGCAAATCACGTGACTTCAATGTGGCCAAAATGAAACTTTTTGTACCTGTGTTGGGACTACTCACGTTTTTCTACGTAGCTGACAGGAAACTTTGGTGACACAGGACTACAAGACAGTGTAGTCAAGACCATGGCCGCCATGTGTTCGTCCATCATTTCAATGTCTTCGCTCTCCTCACTTTGAGATCGTCTTGCATAACTGAAGTATCACAAACGTGTATGGACAATATGAAACTGATAAAAAGTAAAAATTTTTTTGCTCAAGTTATGCAATCATAACTCCAAATTACTTCACATGAGAATAAAGGATTTCTCTCTGTCACAATATTTTCCACAAAATACAAATGCTGAGTAGAACTTTTTGAATCAATAGAACACATGATATAATTTTCACCAGAATCAAATTTCCATAAATACATGTAATAAACGACAATTGTAACATTACACAATTTTCAAAAATGTATAACAGGATTCTTCCTACCAATTGTTCACTGTTTACATATTTTTACACTGATCGTTATATATGGAAATTCCTTGACTCAACTCTTTTTACTTCATTAATTCATCATTGATGGATAATGGGAAAAGACATGACACATACATTCAACTGAAAATTACAGTGCAAATCAGATTTAAATTATAGAGAAATTGATCGTAATTTGGAAAATTAATAACTAGTAAAGGGAGGGAAATATCATTAACAAACCTGCTTTTGGATGGAACATCAATGACATGGGAAACTGGCCTTTTTTTGGACACATCCAACTGAATTTGGACATCAGCCAACTTTGAGTAGTCCGTATCGGTGTCTTGCAACCGAGCTGATTTTCGGCTCTCCACCAATCTCAGTTCATCCACTTTCCTCATGACCTCTTGGTGGTCATGGTCGCTCACTTTGGCGTCCACCGTGACATCGCCTGAAGGTCTGTCGTGATGCAATACAACACCGGCGACTTCCCTGCCGTTCTGAGTTAGGAATACTCTTTGGCCGTGTTTCAGGTATTTACTCTGAATGCCCTGGAAGCCAGGTCCTACGATGTCGGCCTCCGTAAACTCACCAGTGTAGCCATCATCGAATTGTACAGAGTACCAATGATGACCACTAGCCATCTCTTTCATGGCCTGAACCACCCCTGGATAAAACCGGCCATCTTGCCAAGGCGCACAAATTCGGGTTCCAATTATAGAACGTTTAGCGAGCCTTCTGCTGCCGAACATTTTCAAATATTTTCCAACATTCCCTTTGTACAACACAAAACTGACGGTTCATTCGGGAATTACCCGACCAAAACGCATAAAAGTAAAAGAAAATGATGAAATACGATCAGCTGTTTTTGACAACCGGCTTCTCTGCCAACAGGTTTGTTTTGGTACATTGAAGGAGGTGTGGTTATTTACGTCATATGACTAAGTATTCGCAGTTCATTGGATCAACTCTGTGATGTCCTCCTTGTGATTGGATAATGTGTGACCGGGTTTCGTCAGTTGTCAATCAACCCAAATGTAAACAGCCGGCATTTGTTGCTTATTTTTATGCAGATCAGCTACATTTGACAATTTAGGGACCATATGAGCCGTGATCAATGAGCTTTAGGACTTTTCCTATCATACAGTTTTACTATTAGTGTAAATCTGTATCTTTTTGACTTATAAAAGAATGGAAAACTATGCTGAAGTAAGTTCGCAATCGGGAAAAATGGCGGCTGTTTACTTCCATTGAAACCTCATTTTAGCTTCCCCCTGGAAATCTTGTCCAGGCACGTACCACTCTCATCGGGAAAACTGTTATCTCTTTTTTCTTCAAGTCAGTGTTACGTGTAAAACAGTTTCACGAGGATATGACGCTCTTTAAATGCCGAAAAATTAATTTTCTTTATTCATTAAGATTGTGCTCGAAAAGCATTACAGAGGGAGTTTGTTACAATAGCTGATTAATTGGCACACACCATTTATCGGCATGTTTACAAAAACAACGTAGTAGTTTTGACACGTCAGTATGAAACATAAAAAAGAGAACTCCTCGAATTATACCATTTTCGTATTTTTTCGTAACAGAGGTAATGATTTGTCAGCCTTGTATTTAACAAAAAACACCGTTGTTTGTCGCTTTTTAGGAGAGATGTATAACCAAGATGGCTGCGCCCTATGCGTCATGTTCTGTGAAGGACCGGTCGGACTTTGTTAACGGTTTTGAACTACTTCGCCGCGTTTGTCTTTTATTTATTGTGATATTGTCACAAGTGTGTCCTAATGAAATCAGTGGTATGTATTCTGGGCTCATATTTATGACAAAACCTTTCGTTAACTTTGTTAAAGGCGGTATGTTGTCGTAATAGCCGAGTTTGCCCGGGAATAGAAAGAGCGACCCCAATTTAACCGGCGAGCGTGTTAACCATTCAGCTAATAGGCAATTTTCCGTTAGCGAGTGCCACCAGCCAGGTGTACCTCACAATTTACATTTATGCCTGTACATGTACTTTACATTAGGCCTGTACATGGGCCCCAGGGTCTATGAAGGGCTTCATCGGTATATCATCCGTTTGCCTGGGCAACACGTAGCCCCTCGGTTGGCCGGTCGGGTTAGGGGCTACAATACTTCCCATCGCTTTCTGTACACATTTCGTACCGTGTATTTTAAACGGACGGTAGGCCAAATCTGTCCACTGATTGAGATTTTTCACCTCGTCAAAAATACATGCTACACTCAAAACTATCACTTAAAAATATGCTTACTTTCTTCAGTGATCCTTTCTGCTTCTACACATATTGTCAGTGAAGCATATCTATTAGAATTAAGGTGACTATGGAGAAGAATTCCAACTCCACTTTTTGGTCACCGTTAACTTTTTCACCGCGTGCTTGATAACCACAAAATATTTCAACTGAGTCACGTGAGTTAGTCTAAGGCTAGTGTGAGACTGAGGGAAGCGCGTGACCTGGTGCATGACACTTGCAAAATAGCATGGGAAGATATCAGGTGGAATTTGTGAGTTTTGTGTCCCTTGGACTTTTTGTTCGTTAACAGGCGGTGATAGAAACTCAAGTGAACTAAGTCTGCTGGGCACAATTTTTTGAAAAAAGCACACTTTATTATCAGGTTTACCCTAAGGGCACAGGATCAAACCTGGTCAGGAATATCCCGAGACAAGACACTGATACATAACAAATGTACTGATGAATAATCCATGATCCATACAAAAACTATACACAAGCTATTACTATGCAGAACTACTCATAATAATAACAAATAATGCAAATAATGAAGATAGGACCAACATGTCAGGAAATGCAAGTATGTGATATAATTAAATAAATGATCTGCTAATTGTTTACAATATGACAAGACTGACCTATGATGCAGATTATTTTCGCGAAAATGTCTCCTACCCCATTCCCGTAGTATTTTATTGTCAAATTTCTGCTCGTAGTCTTTGCCAATAGATACCACATGTTGAATGGCAGGAGTCGTCTGGCAGCCAAAAACTAAACTAACCTACCAATGTCCCTATTCTGCAGAAATAAATTCAAATTCACTGAGACCCATCAACCTTGGGGCCTGAGCTACGGTCTCAAGGGTTCAAATTCCTATGGTGACTCTGGTACGCATGCACCAACAAGAATTCGCAAAAAATTATTTTTTTCGAGGTTCAAATTCGTGAAAAGGGTACATATCACTTCTGACAATTTCATGGAAAACTGGGGTAAAATGATCACAATTCTAAACATTTATGGAAAAGGATGAAATGTTTCCAATTGTTGCTCCATGTTATATCAGGAAAACTTTAGGAGGAACACCATTCAGAATCGATGATACTGCTTCATTTATTAACAAAAGTTGTCTAAAATTTTAAGTTGAGGGAACGTAGCTCTGTCAACTGGGAAAGAGTGCAAACTGAAATTTGACAATAAAATAGTGAGAACTGTAGGCGTAATCGAATGATACCAAAATCATGTGTGTAGGTCAATGTCGCCATGTGGTAAACAATTACCAATGATCTCATCTGACAATGAACTAAGATATTAGAGCAGTAGAGTCACTTGAAGAAATAACAATGAGAAAGTGATTGACTGAATTGTTACCCTGCTCAAAAATGGCATCTGAGGTTACATCGTAATGCAATACAATACTGAAAGTCAAGGACTGTACAAAAAGGCTAGTACTGGAAAAATTAGAAAAGCCCAGAAAATGTTTGAGCGCATTGTTTATAAGTTGAGAATTAAATGTCTACCATAAGTGAGCAGTGTACATGGGCGCACAATTTGAACTATACAATTTGAGTTTTACAGGAGTGCCACACGTGGAATTTATGAGTTAATGAGTTAGTTTGAGCAAGTTTTTTCTACCTTTGCGGTAAAACATCAGCATAATCTGTTAAATCACATGTGTGAGACAATATTACCTAGATATTGATATTCATTCACCTGTCTAATAACCCTATGTGGAGGTTGAGGGGATACAGATTAGCACCAGAAAGTAACTTAGTTTTATTTACCATGACTGCATTTTTCCATGGATTACATTTAATGTCATGTACCTGACGAGTGTTTATTACTTTGTTCAAACCCGCAACAGAGGGTGCAAGGATCAAGTCATTGGCATACTTGAAATGATTCATTTTTATATCAGAAATCATACTAGTACATCCAATGACTGAATGGATCATTTTAGGCTTCAGCCATCACCATAATGTTGAATGAATATTCGAACGGGATACCACCTTGTCTTACACCACTGGATTCAGTAAAATCATCTGAGAAAACACAACCCCAGTGTATACATATCCTTTGGTTAGCTTACCAAAAACATTAAAAATAATGAATAATACAACCAGGCACTCCGTGAGTTATCAGTTTGTTAAACAATTTTACATGATCAACTCTATCAAATGCCTTACCTAAATCGAGAAAGCTAGTGAAATGCATAAAGCTAGTGTAGGCATTAATCACTTATTCGTAAAGTAAATTTATTAAATCCAAAGTGATTAGGTGCAGTAGTTAAAACATCATCTCATCAACAAGATTCAAAATAATAATTTCATACCTTACAACAATAACAAGGGCAATAGGACAATAATAGTTGACTTTTGAAGCAGTCACACCTTACTGAAATTCACTAACCTGCCAAATGGCAGTCAGATCTTTGGTGGACAGACGTTCAGCAGCATCTGCAGATGTCATGTAATGCGAATGAAAGGTTTCAACCCTTTGTGTGTAAGGACTGTTATAACAACTTTCGTGCTATTATAAAGGCTGGCAAATTTCCACTTCTGTGCAATAGGATGTGCTAATGTCTTATGAAAAAAGGCAACCCTTTTAAAATATCAAATGACAAGCAAGGATGGCCTGTTCCATACATTTCCCACTGCGAATATGTACAGTTTGGCTCCTCACAGCATGTCTTTTTATGTGCTGAGTATACTAGACTAGAGGATTAATGAACCATCTGTTCTTTGCAAACTCAGGAATCACTTCACTTCTTATCTGAGTAAGGAACAAGTTGAGGTCAGTGTATAATGGTAAGTTGCCTGAGTCAAAAGTTCATTTCTTTTGAGTTGGATGGCCGAAAACACAGGCTTGCAACTGCTTTGATGTTTCTATTATTTTAGATGTGATCTTGTGTAGAAGTTGTGGACATCAAGTTGGTGATGGAAAGAATATTTTACAAATCCAGTCACCACTGTCTACTCGGCGAAGGAATGACTCTATTCTTGGCAAATCTCATGTGCTAATACAACTGTTTAAAAATCCAGAAGGTGAGGAAGTAATAGCTATTATTTTTATGAGTGATTAGGTAACAAAGTCACTCTTTGTTTTACATCTGACTTCTTTTCACAGGATCTTATGAATGAGTTATTTGATATCTTGCCAAATATTTGTATTGCCTCCATCCATCTCATCTGCCAAGTAAATCAAGTACTTTTGTTTGTCCGTCACTGTCAAAGGGGTGTGGAAAATTTTGTTGGAAATTATCTCAAGAGACCGAATATGAACAAAGGAACAATTGATGACATTTTGAGGTTGATCGAAGTGATCTACACTTTGAGAACAAATGAATGGAAATATTGTTATTTAATTACATCGCTGAGTCAACTGAGTGCATAGAAGTCATTTTTTTAATAAAACATTAGAAAGTTGTTCTTGAAATCTGAAGAAGAAATCACAGAAAATGTTACGAAATTGTGTTCTTAAACTGTCAGTTTGTCTCTCAGTTTGCCCTCTGATTATATATTAATAGTTCTTCTTATTAATAACCCGACAGAGTTCTTACATGTATTTCAGGTGTTTTTATTAACCTTTCATTGGCAATAAAACACAGCCAGTAGGAGGTCAGAAGGCACATAGAGGTTATCTTGTGGATGTAGTGCTCTACATTCAGATGTATTCGCATCACATAGATTCAGATATATTCACATAACATACATTCAGAGGTATTCACATAACATAACACTGAGGTGTATTCACATAACATATATTGAGGTGTATTTGCATAACGTACATTCACATTTTAACATAGGTTCAGATGACTTCACATATTTAACAGGAGAGTTGTGATCATGGTCATGTATGCTGTTTGATAGGACCAACAAGTTCCAACATGTTAGCTTGTGAATGTAGTACAGTCTATTTGTAGGGAATCTGTGATACCTTGATGGAGGTGCACGCTCCCTGAGTGCTTTCTAGTCTATCTATGGAAAGGTCATTCTTGTAGATAGTCATCTGTTCCATGTCATTATGATTCAGGTAATACATTTGAAGTGATCACTCTAAGCGATGAAGATGTGGGCGTCTATAACATGGATGGGGTAGGTTTTGGTGAACGAAACAGTAACATTAAAAAGAAATAATTTGATTAGATTTAGCTTTTGCAATATGTTACCTGTCACTAATGCCAATTTTATCATTTTAATGTCACGATTTTACACCGAGCTAAACTCACTATGAGATTGAGTGTCAACGTTTTGAGCACTATCATGCCAAACCAACAGGACTGAACATAATATGGTAAACCATTCACTTAAAAGGATTCTAAACCCTGTTTTGATGATTTCAACCAATCCTCGTTCTCTCACCTGATAATGAGTAATTGGCATCCCAATTGAGGGACAAAAGCAAGAGTTAACTATGAACTCACCGTGTCACAGATTAGATATCATCTGATGGTTCTTGGTGGGTGATCTATCCTTACAGTTGTGGTGTAATTCACCTAAAGCATAGGTCACTCTTGCCTGTTTAGCCAACTCCAAAATTTTGAGAGTTGTCAAGGGTTACAGAGGATTATTTTGTTTGAGAGAACTGGATGGGAAAGTTGTTTTTAATAGCTGTTCATGGGCCAAAACCAGGTGTGGTATCCTTTTAATATTTGCAAAATTGCTGTCTTGTTCATGCAATCACCAGATTTCGAAGGATGAATGCAATGTTTGCTAATACTGTGAGCTTTACCAATTAGTGTTTTAGAACGTCTTGACAGTGGAAACCGGGGTAATAGTAGATTAAAATTTTTGGTAGATCTATGTTGTTTTATGAATGCATTGTTTAAGTGTTGTTTAAAATCGCTTTTCCATTGGAGGCAAAACTTTGCATTTACCGAAGTTACAGTAAGTGGGAAGAGTTAACTCCGGTAGTTAATCTCCAAGTGAAACTTTGCTGAAAATAGCAGGATTTAAAAGTGATGATACTCACCGAAACTTCGGTGGGAACAGTCAAAGCAAAGCTTCGTCGAAATTATTGGTAGCTGTCGAGGTAATGATTAACGGTCACGTGAGAATCACAAAACGTGTGCGTCAATGTACTGTAACCGACATGCTCTCAACAGATGCACGTAAATAAAAGAAAGCATATCTTATGAAGAATGACCCCGATCATTTCCCTAAACATTTAGTAAATGTCAGGAGAATAATTTTCAGTTAGCCTGGAGCCCACTACTTAATATTCGTGTGAGAGTACGAACTGCGTCGTCTCACATCTTAACGACACCTTCGATATTGCTGTCTAATCAAAAAGATAAGCAAAATTTTGGCAAAGCTTCGCTGAATCGAATTTCCCCTAATGGGAAAGCACCTGAGTTGCACCAACATTGCCCACCTGTTTTCATTAAGCATACTGTTCACTTTCAGTCTCATCCAGAACACTCCTGGTTTCCTGAGTTTGCCTGGCAGATCAGTCTCTGTCCAAAGTGTGGCACTCATATTGGCTGGTAGGTTTGAAGCTCTTAAAACATCACCTGCCATCAGGATTTAAGGCTTAGAAAATTGCCAGGTTGTCATTTCGCCACCTACCCAAATTATCAGTTTTCTAACTTAGGGTCTAAATATCTGTTGGCCTTCTTAAATTTCATATTTTTCAGTTTTCTTCAATGTATCTCCTTTTATCTTTCTTTGATTACAAATGTAATTGGAGAATAAATTTGCTTCATTTGCCAGTCTTCTTTTTACGTTTTTTCGCAAGGCACTCTGTATTCTCTTTGTTTGCAGTTCAGTAATGATTAACACGACCTTTTTCATTTCGTTTGTCATACATGGTTGCATTAGGAACCAAAGCAAGGCAAGTTTTTGCAGCAGTAAACACGGGCCATATATTGCTGGTGAAAGCTGGTGATTTGACAGTCAATGGTTTCCAAATCAATAAAAATGCATTAGTGTCACATTTCATGCAGTAAAACTATGAATGAATGGATGACATTTGAAGGAGTTAAAAGCAAATAGAACATTAGGAATTTGCACGGGGAATTTGTCTTATGGTTTTGAAAATAAGCAGCGATGTCGGGAGTTGAAAAGCAGAATGATGCAGGAAATGTTGTTGATTAATGGTTAGGATTTGAAAGAATAGTAGGCACATCAACTGACGATTTCTCGCCTCATTCCTACTGTGAATTGGGCATCACAGAAGCATGGGCCGTCTTGTCATGATCTGTTTGTGGTTTTTGCTATCATTTTGTGTGCATCAAACGAAAGGTAACCATTAACCAAATCAGAGATTCTGCAAAAACACAAAAGAGGGACAGTGAAGAGGTTCCATAACTTGTTTATCTCAAAGAATTAATGTGATTTGGGATACTGCGTTCACCGGTCAGACATCAAGTAATAGAAGGTGGAGTATCAAAGAGAGTACGGAGTTCCATTTTATTCATAAGCATATGTTACACAATATTGTTGATGGCATATCTCATGAACGAAGCTTTAGATTTAAATTGTTTTTTTGCCAAGATGTAGGTGCCTGGGTGCTTATTGTAGTGTTTAATCATTGCATTGTTGTTGTATTGGTAATTACGTGTAAAGTGTTTTAATTTTTTGAGTTTTCATTTTATTTATAGGTATTTTACACCAACAGATACAACTTCTAACCGGAAGTCATTTTATGGCCTGATACTGGATAAATTATTGCACCAGGGATGTAAGTAGACATGAATGGTAATACTGTGTACATGGATGAGGATAATAAGAATATTCATTCTGTGTATATGTTTAGTTTACATGGCAGGTTAAAACAACTGCTCTCTCACATGGCGCATGTAATTTATTATCAATAAATATTTTTATATATCCTGACAACAAGTTGTAACACGTGTTGATTTCTGTGTTTTTATGATAGTTGAACTTTCATCTCATTTGTCGTGGGGCGGCTAGGGACTCGTTGCAAAATTAAAGCACTGGAAGTCCTTGTGTAACTCCCGATGAAGAAACCTGTCTTGTGTTCATGTCTCTTTGATTTGTGTTCCAGATGCTGATTCACTGCTGGTGGTACCAAAGTCATATCAGAGCTGAATCAGTTCACATCTCATTGAGGAGGACTGAATCATTCCTACTCATCATGGTGCTATGGAACTTTTAATTACAAGTAACACCCTCTAGTGGCCGAGGTGTGTTGTTTTCTAAACTAATACCTGCTCCTCCCACTGATGGTTTCTACATCATTCCTATGATGGACAGACTTCTCTGTGGTATGATGGACAGTCTTCTCTGTGGTGCTGGTCTGCATGGTGATTTTTCAAGTGTTTCAGCAATTTCTACTCCATTCCTTCATCAGCTGTGTCCATGAAAACACGAGTTGTTATATGTACTCTGTGTATTGTCTTATCGTTTCCAACCAGCACAGTACTCGCTGATCTTCGTTGCCTAAATGAGGAAACTCTTCTGTTTACTGCAAACTCCTAATGGTTGTAATGTCCGCCACATAGTCTCAATTGACTTATCGCAAGCTCCGCCCCCTTTCGAAATGTCGACAAACGAACAATAAGTTTTACCCGGCAACATGTTGTTTGTCAGGTGAAATGGCGGCTTGAAAACGAAGGTGTGTCACGAATGCTGTGTTCTGATTGGTCACTTAAGCCGTCACTCAAAGTCCTGGTGATAGGTCAATTGGAAAACCAAGTGTGCCACTAAACAGTTGTTTTTGATTAACGAATTGTGCAATGCTGTTAATTAATTACAATGGCTCTGTGGATGTTGACAGAAAAAGATTGCATACCCTGCAGATGGTTTAAAACTCTGAAAGTCATATCAGCGTGTGGTGGAATATTGAAAAAGAGAATCGAGTCTTAACTCGGTCGGGATGTGATGTATGGAAGGTGAATGTTGTGGACTTTGCAAGCTGCATTTAGTTTCTGAAGCAGGACTTTCAGGGAAACTTTCCTTATTAAAAAAATGTCGAGATAATTGTTATGTGTGAAACATCTCTGCATGGCAGGCATAGTTTTCAGGTATAAATCGTCAAAAATGAGTATTATTTGTAAAATTTATCATGGTTACAGGTGAGATACAATATTGAACTTTAATCAATAAACAAAATAGATGTTGGAATGCCGCATTAATATATTTTAATACCGACACCAGACGCTTGTTTTATTTACTATTTTTCTGTTTAACATTGAATGTATAATTTTAAACTGTTTTGTTCCTGATGTTCAGCTTTGGTGTGGGCCTATTGTAAACTAGAATGAGAGCATTAGTGTTGAGCTGGTGCATTCATTTGCTTGAAATCGAATAGAATTTATAAGCCCTGAGATGATTGATTTCACAATTTTCTAAAGGTTTACATTTTCGAAATTAATTTTATTGTCTTCAGTATTGTGAAATGTCCCAGAGAGCTCCAAGATTCTTTGCTCAATCATGACTCTGCCACAACCAGCTATAATTTTTTTTTTTGGTGAATTGTGATGTGTTAGGTTGATAATATCATTAAATCTGTGTAGTTCAGATACGCCAGCGGCATCCAGGGGAGGGTGCACAATTGTTGATAATGGGGGGTGGTGCGCAAAATGGTGATAATGATCAATTGAACAAGCCCATTTTGAATTGAACTCCCTTAAGTGGAGACAGAAAAAAATCATTGCATGATTGACCTGCCGTGCTTTTCAAAATGTCAGACAGTCGCACACCACAGAAGCTCACCAACAGTGATATTTGGTCTTTTTGTCACATTCTTGGTTTCAGCATTGCACTTCAAAATTCAGGTGTACACGTCTCCCTGCATCACGTTTAGGCGCATATGTTCAATTCGCAAATCATAAAATAAAAAGCAAGTTCGATAAAGTTCCACTAGTCGTCATGAGCGACAACCAGGCTAGCTCTACAAGGTCGCTCGTCATGGCTTGCCATTATTTGTAGCGACCGTGGTGTCGAGAAACAACAAGCTCCAAAACCATGCATTTCTCATATGAGTAAGGAACTAGTCCGCGGTGAGATCAGTTTTGTGACTGTGGTACAATTGAAAATCAGTTTCTTTGACAGAGCACCGACGGGTTAAAAGCCGCATTTAAAGGCGAAGGCAACCTTTTTTCATGTCATTTTTAGCAAAAATAGAGTTCGTTGATTATCCCAGACATATTTTCCACTTATTTACAGCTTTTTATAATTTAATTAATTACTCGTCGTCTACTGCGGAAGTGACGTTTTGGGAGGCAAGAATTTCGCGCCAATTTCTTTTCATACAGTCTGACTGTGAGAGCAGTCGAGTCAGTCATTGTTCTACCTCGGTTGTGATAAGTTCGGTCGTCGTTTGCTTTTGTTTACGAGTCAGTCAACATGCCAGAGCAATGACTGACTTGACAGCTCTCACAGTCTGATTGTATAAAAAGAAATTGGCGCGAAATTCTTGCCTCCTAAAACGTCACTTCCGGAGTAGAGGACGAGAGATCAATTAAATTACGAAAAGCTTTAATTAAGTGAAAAATATGTCTGGGATAATCAACAGACCTTATTTTTGCTAAAAGTGACATGAAAAAAAGGTTGCCTTCACCTTTAAAGCCCCCCAAAAATTGATCGCAGATTCTCACATAGGTCTAATTGGAAGGCATTTTGTCTTTCAGACAATTTAGTGAAAACGGCTGATAAACCCACTTTCCGTCTTAAGAATTGCACTTTAGATTTAGATCCGTCTTACCTTAGAAAATTGGTCTCTACCTATTTCTTAATCGGGTGGCCAATGGTTTCTGGATTTGCAAGGAACTGATAGTTGGGACATTGGTCGGTGTGACAATAAACCAATTTGTGGAACCTGATCACAATCACTAACGAACTTAGTTCTTCCCAAAAACTTATATCTCTGATTTGATGATTAGTTTAGACCAATTTCATAACTGAATGGCCTAAATCAAGTTGGTGTTTTAACGGAGGCTCGGCAGATTTGTAGCCGTTTTAAGTCTTCAGCGGTGGAGGACAGGTTTATAGTCGCTTCACAAGCACACGACGATAATTATCAATTTGGATTTCAAGGTCTTACATAGTTCTAGCACTTGCACACGACGTCATTACAACATCTAAGCCACTTATAACCCGGTAATAAACTGGCCAGTTTTAATTTAACGAAATTTAACTGAACCTTAAAATTTCAACTGAGTCACGGCAAATACGACACGAACTGACACTGCGGTTTTGACCATGCAAACGTATTCAATTTTTAGAGTGTTTTGATGCATTACATTGTCGACTTGACTTTGTTTTAAAGGAAAACAGTTTTTGATCTAAAAATGATTTTTTTGCATCGACAACACTGTCACGGTAAGAAAGCAGGTCGTCTTAAAATCTGCGGCCCTTTAGTGCCGACCACCCCGTCCCACTCGAATCTCCTCCATTATGATGTTGCATGTTGGCTCGTGTCGATGTTCTCCCCAATTCGATTGTTTCTCTGCTCGTACTGACCATCGGACCTCACTGGTCTTCCTTGTAAGCTTAATGTTCCCTCCCGCAATGAGCTATACATAATCACATCAGTGTTCCCTCTACCTGTTTATTCAATTTCTGCGTGACATTTTTGTGTGTAGTTAGTCCATGAGTGTGAAGCAGAATGATGGTTACACCCCACGGAACCCNCCGGAACCCCCCCCCCCCCCTCAACACTTCCCTGCCCGCAGAAAAAGTACACCACTTCACTTGTACCCTTAACTAGTGTTTGCTCTGCACGATTGCATATGAAAGGCAATTCTATCTTCTTTCGCCTTTTACGCAATCAATCTTCGGCTTTGTATTAGAAATAAGATAAATAGTCGATGTAGTCTTTGGTTATTGAAATTTGACGTGATGCGGTATGTTTTAGCCAGTCTGGCCACTTAAAAAAACCTCGAGATGAGCAAATCCGGGTTTTCCTATTTTTACTCGACTCGAGCCAATTTCAGTAACTGCGAATAGTTTTTGTGTTATACACTAACAAGGATCATTTTTGAACATGGTAACAAAATGCTCCGCAAAGCCGCACTTATAGGCCACGTTTTGCTAAACTTTTATAACACGTAGGCGGATTTAATGGACAAGGGGTCTACCACACCCGAATACGGACACAAGATTAAACAAATGCCTTCGGCACTGCCCATTTGGAGGACCCTATCCACATCGAAATTGTGGTCATCCTCCCGCCTTGCCTTGTCAATCCGCCAGTCACGTAAAATTCATGGTCGGCGAGATATTGTGCGCTGAGACAGAGTTGCTGTCGCGTTGCAGACAAACCTCGATAGGCAGCCAGGCTTGAGCCATAGCGACGGACCGAACAGCGGGATAGGAGTCGACGCCATAGGAATAAAACAACAGGATATTCCGTGCTCGTAAAGTACCGGTAGACTATTTAAAACGACAAAAAAGAAACGGACATGGGTTGTCTTTGCAGACAGTGCTGAGTCATACCAACCCATACAATTTCTCACTACGCTACTCACGATCGCCAGCTGCGCTGCACGCCGGGTGGGCTGGACTCACGTCAATGATGAAAAATGGGGACGTTTAAGCGTGTAAAATTCTCCGACGGTGATACGCACCTTTAGACATCCAGTGGAACTCTCAATTTCCATACGATATTGTGAGTGTGCATTAGGGACAGCAGGCTGATACGTTTTTTTCTGCTCACTGAGAACTATATACCCGAAGTCGATGCCCGCCGACCAGCGAAGGGCCTGATCTCGTATTCGGTGCGCCCCGCTGTTGCTTGGTCACTGCCGAATAGAATAGCTCAATGACGTTACACTATAGGATTTCTGGAAATTTCCTGGGAAACTATTAGCTAATAAAACAACAATAAAGCAATTAAAGTGAATTCTTATACAATGTGAAAAAAGCAAAATCAACAACACAACTTTGTGTCGTCCCTTATCAAAGCGGCATTTTAAAAACACATAGTCCTATTTGTACAATTTCCCCAGACTGTGGAAACGGTACAAATTTTTACTGCCATCGTATATTTAATTTCGTTACTTTGCGTCTTATAGCCGAAATAAACATATAGAAATAAAAATGGAATATTTAATCTGCTACTTTGCGTACGTCTTGCAGAAAAATGAACTTTAATAATAAAAATACTGTCCGAACACGAGACAGCACAATAGTCATCTCCTGAACGTGCCGGTCTCTTATGTTGTCTTTTGCTAAGCCGCCGACCCAACGCGTAATAAACTTTTCTATCTGGTCATTGTCGAGGTAGGTAACTGCGTTTACGCTGTAAACGGCTGGGTGTGAACTTGAAATCCTGCGCCGTAATCTCAAGATCTCGTATGCGTGAACTTGGAATTGAATATTGGGCAGTCAGATGATATTTTTTTGGTCAGAATTATTGTAATCACCCATTTTCTCCTTTGGCCGTAAGTTGTGTTAAATAATCGGAAGTTTATGTGAACAGTAAAATCAATTATTTTTTGGTGAATACGGTCGCATCATCTCTGACGTCGTCTTTTCTTCAGTTAATTTGGCCAAGTGTCGCTCAAGACTCAGTAGCCTATTTCTTAGTGATTTCTGACCTCTACGTTCGTCATATGAATGATATCATAACTTGCATTGTCCATCATAGCCACCATCGTCGTCATAGCTGTCATCTTCGTCATCATCTCTGTCGTCGTCTTTTCTCGTCATCTCTAACGTGTTTTTTTTGTTATTTCGCCAAGTTTCGCTCCTCATTTAAAATTTACTTTATTTTAGTAAATTATAATTTGATTTAGCGCAGTATAAATTTTTATCAATGTGAACGAGTTTGAAGGAACTTGTCAAGTTTTCACGTGTATTCCAAGTTCATGAAATGTTTATCTATTGAAGTATTCAAAAATGTTCAATGAATTTGTTATTATTGCTACTTGACTCATACGCGCAGCAGCAAGAATCTTATTTTTTTTGCTGGCCAATAGATGTCCTTCATTTCAACAATGGCGACCATGTGTAGCCAGGTTGATAACTTGATCACCGGTTGATGGAGTGCTGTACAGTGCAGACTGCCTGGTAAATAATGAATCATGTTTTGTCAAAGTCACGCCTTTAATATGGTGGAAGGCAGCAGTGCTGCTATATCGACTAGCGCCGTCCCTGGTTTTGAGAACGAGAGA
Source organism: Phoronis australis (assembly GCA_002633005.1). Taxonomy (NCBI): domain Eukaryota; kingdom Metazoa; phylum Phoronida; family Phoronidae; genus Phoronis; species Phoronis australis. The sequence continues at coordinate 1,314,085 of NMRA01000014.1, read as the reverse complement.
ATCACTGCTAACCAACGGCAGACCATTGTTAATTGTTTGTCCACAATCAGACAGTGAGCATCGTCTCTACGACTCTAGCTGGACTAGAGACGGTGAAGCTCCTATTGGTGCTTCTTACGGTGGAAGTTTTTCAGCAAATTATGCCTCACACTGATTAAAACATCAAATTTACGTTGTTATAAGTACCTTTCGCTCTTAGACTCAGAGGGACACCAGGCTAAGACCGGGCTTAAGACTTAGCTTAGGAGGCCCTCGATGTCTTCAATTCCTTCCAACTCGAAAAAATACTCCCGCAATCAAACTTTCTTCAAACAGTCCCCTGTTCTGGCAACTGGCCATTTTACACTGGTCATGCCAAGGGATATGACGTCATTTCCCCCTAATGTAGACCGTGCATTGCCAGCTGTCAATAGATGTCACCCAGGCCAGACAGTGACCACTGTCTCTAGCTGGCTCAGTAGAGATGATGTAGCCCCTATAGGAGCTTCATACGCCGGAAGCTTTTTAGCGAATTATGGCTCACACTGATAAAAAAATCAAAGTCACGTTGTTATAAATACCTTTTGGGCATAGAGCCATAGAGGGATGCCTTAGGAGGTCGTCGATGTATTTAATTTCTTCCAACTCGAACAAATGCTCCTGTTATCAAACTTTTTCTTTGAGCAGTCCCTCATTCAGTTCTGTAATTGGCCATTTTCACGCTGCGCACGCTAGGGGATACGTATGTCATGCCACCTGCTGGTTGAAGTGTTAAAAATTGCAAGTTACCGATTTTGGGAACTGAACAAGGGACTGCTCGAAGAAAAAGTTTGATAACGGGTAGTCTGAGTTGGAAGGAATTTAATACGTTGACGGCCTCCTGAGGTGTCCCTCTATGCGCAAAAGGTACATTTATAACAACGTGACTTTGATGTTTTAGTGGGTGTAAGGCATAATTCGCCGAAAAGCTTCTGGTGTATGAAGCTCCTATAGAAGTTATACCGTCTTTACTGAGCCAGCTGTAGACAGTGATCAGTGTCTAGATGTCCCCCAGCCATGACGGCACTTCCCACATTAGCCATTGGTTACTTTAGAATTTTTCTACAACCAGTTACTACTCAGGCTGGTTAAAACAGTTGATGTCTTGTGAGACCAAATACCCTTCAAACCAAAACGGATACTGCGACAGTTGGAATTGCTTTCCTATAGGTGCTGGTCCATTCACTTACTAGTGAAATTGTTAACGAGCCATGTCTTTTGTGCATACACCATTGCACATGTCACAAATGTTAATACATTTCACGCAAGTTGAGGCTCAGCACTGGGGTAAACCTGGCCATTGAGTGTCGAAGTAAGATAGTGCTGTCTGCAAAGAGAAATTGTTTATTCCAGATTTTTGAACCATGAATCCACTGACTGACTTGAATGCCTTCATAGAATCATCGGAGTCTGAACTCAATAGAATATTGGAAGCTGTTGGTTGGACTGAGGCAGGACTTCGCCGTCAACAGGTTGGTTGGTCAATGTGTAAAGATCGTCATCTTAGAGGCTTTATGTGTTAATTATTTCACGGGGTGTAGGGGCCAGGTCATAGTTACCCCAACACCTTGGTCATTGTCTCTGCTACCTCTGGTTTTAACACGTTTCCAAGGGAACCATTTACGTTTCTATTGAAGATGGGAGATATTATTGATCATAAGATCTCAAATGCTGTTACCCCAAAAAAATATCACAGGAAAATTTTAGCAAATCGTTATGTTTTTTCTATAAATATTAATCAGTTGATGTACATTGTGGAAGTTGGCTGATGTACCGAATCAACTGAAAATGGGTGGTGAATAACCTTTGGAAATCTGCAAGGAGTTACGGTGCTTCAGTTGGTCTCTTCTTTCACTAGGACTCAAGTGACCTTGTGCAGTGCAGACATGACTCTAGCCACAAAGTGAGTGCCTGTAAACTAGAGGATCATGAATGCAGATGTGGGATGCAGAGGGCAGGATACAGCAGACAAGATATTACGGTATGTACATCTGGTTATGTGTCTAGGTGTGTGATCAGATCATGATGAGGAAGCTAGGTAAATCAAGTGAAGTGAGTGCTACTGTAGTGTGCACGTCTATGGTGGCCTGGTTATGTGTCTAGGAGCCTGATCATAATTAAAGTACAAAAACGTGGTGTAACAAGGCAAACCGAGTGGAGTGATACTATGGGTTGTGGTACATTGGTTATTTGTTCAAGAATCGACAATTTATGCACCTGTGGAATGCACGTGAGCTTTTTGCCCATCATATTAGTATTGTGCACACATTGATATGCACCCATATTTGAACACTGCTTTACTGTTCTATTGATAAATGTCTGACCATAATGCACCTTGTTTTTACAGGAAGGAGTGTCAAGCTGTGGCTTCTACTATGATAATACCCCAACAGTACACTCAATCAGGATGAGTAAGACACCTCTTAAAAAGACATTATCGATTTTACGTCTGAGAAAATGCTATTTTTGGGATTGTTATTGGTTATGATAAACATTTTGAAGTCCTTGGCTTTGACCAAAGCTACAAAATAAAATCCGCTGCTTTGTTTTTGTGATTTTATCACAAATTGCCAGCTCTAGGCATTGTTTGCCAGGCATTTGCTTAAGTCAAGACTGGTGACTTAAGCAGTTAAATACCTTTAAGATATGCTGTCATTAATCGAATGGGTTTTAGCTTTGCAAGCAGATTGTTAGGTTCAAACCACGCAACTTGTATGTTCGATTCTGCACTCAAGGCGTTCTTAGAAAATCATTTTTGTACCCGATAATTTCATTTTATGACCCAAAATGTTGCAAATTAATGACGGTTATGCAGTTGGCTGGTGGCCCTGTGAGCTGTTTGCAAGTACACCCAAGAATCATTGGGGGTGTTTTGACATGTAATAATGCTGGCTGGGTATTTTGCATAGTTTGAAATGTAATTGGGGAGACAGTATTTTTACTAAACGTGCGAAACATTCCTTTAAGGTTCGATCATTAGGCAGTGGAGGTCCTTAAGTCTATTGTTGAACATGGGTATTGTCAGTGCAGTTACTGAGAGTAAATCTATTGTTGCACTTGTCTGTTCTCAATGCTGTTGCCATGGAGTAAATCTGTTCACAGCATGAAATTATTATGTGCAACTGTTGATGATTCATTTCACGTTTTAGTTTTTAGAGTGGTATTAATGGAAATAGATAGGTGTAGCAAACACTGCTGTTTGTTCTGTGTATGTTCTCCGTACCGGAACCAACTATTTGATATAAGTCACCCGTTGAACTATTGTGCACTGTTTCAGATGTTCAACTACAGAATGATATACTGAGGCAAGCTGCCAGCAACAACAGTCAAGGTGGGTGTACGGATGGCTCTTCTCTCACACTTGCTAATTTACCAAGATATAATTGTGTCGTTAGTTCCGCACTTTGTTCCTGTACTTACTATGCATTCAATATCTGTCATGGCTGAAGTTTTAGCGACATATCTATGATTGACTTCTTACGTATACTGCTTACTGAGTTTACTAATCCTTAACTTCTTTAATTTCAGCCTTATTGCAAGTACGTATTAACAGAGATTGTATCCTATTGAGACATAGTATCCTTTGAACATTTAATGGAGTTCTAAATAATTATGTAATTGTTGTTCAAGCAGCTGTATTACTGCTCTCCTTGGATATACGTACAAATTGCAATGCATGCTCTCTTATATGGACTTAGCCACTGTATGTCACGAACTGTAGTCCGTAAAAGAAAGTTTCGTCTGCGTGTTCTCTAAAATTTAAGCGATACACAATTCATTGGTAAACAAGAATTGCACATATGCAAAGGTGAAATTTTATGCCAGACTATGCAGAACTGATGGCCCAACTTACTAAAGATAATTAAGTTTTCTGATACTCCTTGAATAATCCTTTTCTTATTTCACAAGATTTCTCTGGTTTGGCTGATCTAGTACTTAATGAGCTTGTGTCATTTGTAAACATGAGAAAATCTACATATTTGCTGTAATGCATTCTACCAACGCTGTGACTTAAGTTGGTGTGTAAGCCAAATTGTTAATACATTCAAAATAGTACATAAAAAGGTAAATATTTTAAGTGGAAAATACTTCTTTGCTTATTGCACTGTGCATTAAAGTAACTTCTGAAATACCTGGCATAGAAACTGTTTTTGTCTGTTCTTATTTTAAATGCTAACAAAGCTATAAAGAAGTTAGAAATGTTAAGATGAAAAGTGAAAACTGAAGCTCCATTTTGCACATCGGAATTTGCTTATTTGTCAAACAATTTCATCCTTGCGCTTACATTCACAAATTCAAACTTATAGTATTTAAGAGGTAAGTTATGTTAAAAATGATGTGATTTCTGTTATCGGACTATTTTTAATTCATTACACCTAAGAATTCGAATAAGATGCTTCAGGGCTGGTATCTAGATTGTGTAATAACTTGGGTGAAAGCCCCCGTGTGTAGGAGTTGTTTACCTACCACTATTCTTCAGTGGAATGTATTGAGAAACGAAGTGATCTCGGCCCCATCTGTGGAGGCATTCAGGATCAGATTGTCCTAAGTGTCAATGTGTCACCTCATTATTGTTTTTATCTTGCACTGTGCTATTGAAAATTATGTCTATAGTACATGCTCAGTCAACGGTCATGCTTAGCTTACTGTCCACCCCTGAAATTTCCCAATTCTCACTTTTGAGCACCCATGTTCAGCTTGCCCGCCACCCTCAAATTATATTACCGAGACTTCCTTAAAAGTGCTGGTGGCTTGTATGCTCGTTTCATCAAAATTACATCTCCCAAAAAGCTAGCCTTTGAGTAACAATTTGTCAGTTTCAACAGAAACTACTCTAGTACTAGTCATAGGTTCCACTGTCTTACATTCCGTTGTCACGTGAAGTCCAACCTCAATGCAGCTCCCTTGCCGTTAACCCGATTGACTGTTAGTATAAGCACCCACCTCGCACTTTTTAAGAATTTTGTTAACTATCCATGTTTTGTTTATCTCTCATCCCCCGGTATTGAGTTCTCCAATCAAAATGTCCTATATAGTAAACTGAACGAGTACGGTACTATGATGGATGTCATGTGACGTGCCTTGTGATTGGCCTGTCTGGAAGATCATGTATTATAAATGGGAATAACTTAGTGGGAGGACTTGATTACCATTATCCCATTAACTATGTGGGTGTGCTCATTGTGCTGTCCACCCACCTAGTCAGGAGAGTGTCTAATGACAGCTCGTTGATCATAAGTGACATACTGGATGTTTGTCTGTACCTTTGTTGACTTAATGTTCACTTCTGCGCTGTAGTGTACCATTTCAGTTTTGCCAATATTTCCCACAGGAGGACATCCACTGTTACACAAAGAGATTCCACTGACCTTTGAACGAGCTCAGACGACTTTGACAGCTACTGAAAGATTAGCACTATATGACTACTGTGTCAAGACGGCCAAAGATTCAAAGAAGTTAGTACATATGTCAGAGGATGAGTTGATGTTTCTGAACAACGGAAGTGAGAAGAAAAACGAAGGTAAACACAGTTGCTGTTAGTGTGCTAGCGCATACTGTTTTATAATGAATTTTTGACTCATTTTTTATGTGTCTATTTATTTTTCCTCCATTTGTACTGTTCACGTGCACATTTTGCAGAGGAAGGTCAGCAAAAGAGTTACTTGGAAGTGCTGGCGGAAGAACGCGATTATAAGCGTAGAAGACAGTCATATAGAGCCAAAAATGTGCACACAACAAAGAAAAGTCAGACAGAGGTAGTGAACTTACAACATTTTGTTTCCCATCAGTTGTCATCATATTCAGTTTACTTGAACCAGCTATGACAATGACCCCGCCTTCAGTCACAAGAAACAACTTTTGATGTAGACCATTTATGGTTATGAAATTGGTAACAAATTGTTGCTTAGTCCAAGTAAATGAGATATCTAGCATTTGGAAAAAAAATGGCAATTCATTATTGCTTGAGACCAGGCTCTTAAAGTCCACCTTTCACATCATGTCATTTTATTTGTGGAGCGTAGACTCAAGGATAATGGCAAGTAGTCTAAATCATAAGTTAATTCTTTTAGTTTTTTTGTAGTTTCTATGTGAGAACATAGGTTTATAAAGGCTTTCAGTTACACTGATAAATTACCAGTCAGTAGCATCAACATGAGCTGAGGTCGGTGTTAAATCTTGTATTGAAAGATGGTCAAATCACATAACAATAACCGAGACCAATTTCACAGGACACTACCATTTTAATTAAACTGGGTATTGACTAAGCTCATTAGCTGAAGAGACAGCACACTTATGTTACACAGCAAACAGGGCTCACATTTTTTGCTATGTGCTCCTTTATGTGCTTTTCTGCTTTTCCATCAGGCGATCTCCACTCTGATCATGTACTTGGATAGAGTTCAGTAACACTAGGACCTCGCTAAAAACTAAGACTTTGCGAAATGTGAGATATTGCTGTGTATTTTAAATGTATTGAGAACGTGATTTTGGCTAAATTTTTCTAGCTGCGAGATAGCTACTGAACTCTACCCTGATGAACAGTGTATTAGAATGAACAGTGCGATAGATTGAACAGTGCGATAGAATGAACAGTACAATAGAATGAACAGCGCGATAGAATGAACAGCGCGATAGAATGAGCAGCGCGATAGAATGAGCAGCGCGATAGAATGAGCAGCGCGATAGAATGAGCAGCGCGATAGAATGAGCAGCGCGATAGAATGAGCAGCGCGATAGAATGAGCAGCGCGATAGAATGAGCAGCGCGATAGAATGAGCAGCGCTATAGAATGAGCAGCGCGATAGAATGAGCAGCGCGATAGAATGAACAGTTTAATAGAATGGTTGGTGTGGTGTAAGTTTTGTGTGATGTTGATTGAAACATACAGTTCCTCATATTGTTAGTTTAGTCGGTATCTTAGGAGCCATGATTTTATTCTTTATGTACGTTGAACTTTCCAGTTACAATTGTTCTATATTCTATTAGATTATGCGAGAAGTAATTAACAACCAGATGGAGATTTTGGAAAAAAGATGCAAAGATAACACAGCTATGGCCGTCAAGATAAAGCAAGAAAAAGTGGAAGATCAAAGACTTGCTGATTCAGCCTGTGAGGAGACCTCGGAGATTGGGATTATGGGGTCAACAAGGTCCAGCCCTCGTAGTGAACGTGACCTAAGGTCATCAAGAGAACGCAGTCCGAAACACAAAAAGAAAAAGAAACACAGGTAAATTATGAAGTGTAGTGCTTGGAAGTGTACGTGTTAGGGAGACAGTGTGGCCAGGTGTGAAAGGTGTCTACTTCCTTTACTTGAAGTTTGGGGTTCAAATCCCACTAGGGCATGCTGCTAGACCAATGAGCCAGGTCATAAGCTCCTCAGCTCGGTTTTAATTACATATTGATTAAGTATAAAAATGGTTCCGGGTGATCAGTGCAATGGGCCCACAGAACACCTGCAATTATTTTTTCAAGTGCTTTTGTTTGACAACTGGCCTGGGAGTTCGTACCAACGTATGTCAAACTAAAATTAGTAAGCACCTGAGAAATTTTTTGTAACATCAGTGAAGCTGACATTGAGTAAATTGGAGTCGTAATCTATCACAATAGTTGATTGACTCTGTGTAACCAATTGTTCAAATATTGTAATATAAGTTTATTCTCTGTTAATCTCATTGAACACTATGCGTTTATTCAAAACTGAGCAGGAAACAACAGATGAATTATTCTCAAATGATAAGGACGAGGTGACAGAACGTAAATTATCTTCTTTCAAGATAGGCTGATGAATCCTGAATGCGTATGCATGGATAATGTTCAAGTTGAACAGATAGTTCATTTACAACTCAAAGAAACACTGTAATTACTGTGGAGGACTCGTTTCCATTTTGTATTATTTAGTGCCTGTGTGTAGGCATTCAGAGGCCTGTGACAATCACTGAAACACTCTGTGAATGTCATTAGCCAATTGGTTGTACAGGCTGGTTCAGCTTATTGGTTTCACTGGAAAGTTCTCCGCTGTATCAAAGAATGTTTGTTAGATTCGGTGCTTGAATGAAAAGTTCAATTACTAAGGGCACGGTGTTTCTGAAAAGAATTTATCCAGCTGTAGTCTTTTAAAAAAATAATGGTCTTTGACTTATGGCTATTGAAACAACTTCTTTGGCAAAGCCCAAATTATTTATATTTCACATTCCTTATTTAAAATGAACAAGTCTGGTTTACTGAACCTTTTTGTGGTGCAGCCCATTGTAATTTGAAGGGAGTTTTGAAACAAACTCTCTGGGTACCAGCAATTTGACCAATCATTTAATTTAGGAAAAGAAATGCATGGATCACATGTATGTGAGCTGCTAATCCAGATTCTCAAAACTTGATTCAATAGTAACCCAGTTAGTCTAAAGTGGTACTTGATCAGCAATGAATGCCATCAGTGCTTGGATATTGCAGGTTTGTTTCAGGCATGGAATTATTTTATGCTCAAGTCAATGGCTCTGTTGGCTGGCTTCAAATTGGTTGCCAACGTAATTCCATTATCTAGAAGCCCAGTGAAGACAGTTAATGGATTTTGATGGACTTCTTGCCAAAAATGTACTGTGTTTTCACCTTATGAATAATAATTACTAATGCACGAATGTTGGTTTGCATTTTACAGAAGCAGAAGTAGATCACGGGATAAAGACAGAAGGCACAAAAAACACAAGAAACATGGTCACAGTCATAAGGACTGACCAGCAGTCAAATGTGGTCCTGACCAGTGGTCATAGCATTGAATGAGCACTGCTAGTTTACTCCTCAATAACTGAATGAAGAGGCAGGTTGATGCAGAGTGGCTGAGACATAGACAGAACTTGCAACTGAGCACTGTTTTTTATTTTATAAAAAGGCATGAAAACACATTTACATCTTGAATACAAACTTAAACCTCATTCACAGCCAAAAACTCAGTGTGAAATGAATTAACACCTATTGGCTGAAATCAATAGCACTATTAATTACCTGTGAAAAAGACTCATTTAACATTTAAATACGTGCAACATGAACTATATATACAAAACTCTTAACAAACAACTTCAAAACTTTGTTTAACTGCTGTTTGTATTACTGTTCTTGACAAGTATCGTATTATATGTACGCTTTAGCCGTGTCTTCAACAATTGTCTGATATAGGTCAGATTCAACCAGGACTATGGTTGATCTACTTCAGTTACTGAAGAATCAGTGAAACATGGAAGATTTAGTCATAAATGTTGATCTTGACTTGTTACAAGTGGAAATAATAAATTTTTCAATTTTCTTGTTGTCTTTATATTTCAATGAGGGTAACACACAATTGATATAACCTCGATTGGTCAGAAATATGAGAAGATACTCATCAAGCTTTGTAACACGGCACGCAGATTAATGTTTAAAAAAGTCTTGAAATTGAGATTCCTGGGGCTTGATTTAAATTTAGCCATTCAAAACATTACATAAAGTTATACTGCCTGTTATCAGCACTGCAAGAAAGGGTTAATGGTGCCATTGTGGATACTTGTCAAAACGGACACACTCCCGTACTGTTCTGACGTGCGATAACACAGATAATCCAAGAAATTTCTCACCATGCACTTGCATCACGGCTTGATGATACCAGGGCTTTTCAAGCAATGCACCCATGAGTCGATATATTGAAACATTTAGTAGTGAATGGCCAGTATAAATGGGTTGATGTAAAAATGCAGCTCTTAATTCTCCACAAGTACATTGGGACTCCTCGGGTGAATAAAAAGTCGCAATTCTACAGACTTCCGGGAGTGATCTGTTTATGACATGGAAAGTATTAATAGATCGTGAGAATAGATCAGCATGGCAAATGACACCATGTGTGGAGTATCATTTATTTGATATTTTATAAATCACTCGGATGAGTTAACAACTGGAAAGTTTGGTTCAAAAATCCATTATTTCTGTAGTGGCACGTTGATGTATGGCAATGTCTGTCCAAGCCATATTATTGTAGCTAAACAAAACACTGTAAATAAAATTGATGGACGCCTTAACTTGCATTGTGCTGATGTGAAGAGGTTCACAGCCACTATATGTCACACACATTTTGACACACAAGACTCCCACAAACACGTGGTTATACCCACTGCAGCAATGGTATTCAATGCATCACAGTTGACTATTTATGCAGATTAAAGTGCTGTGCAGTACTATGAAAACCATCATTTTGGTTTATGTTTTAGGTGAAATCTTTTATTTTATATGGCGAGAATTCTGAATTGCACATGACAAAACAATGAACTGGACAGAGTTCATTGACTGCTTCAACGGGACGATTTGTTGCATTTAGCTCGATTTATTACAATTTTAGATTTGCTATTTTGGTTTGACCTAATTTGTGTTGCATGGGACTTGGTGCTGGATGGAACCATAAAACAACTTTCCAGTAAATTTGAAATCAACAGTTGATCATTCGAAACTTTTACTAAATTGTGCGATCCATTAAAAAGCTAATGCATTTGAATGAAAAAACGTTGCATGGAACAAAAATGAAGCGTTTTAGAAATCAAGCATCATTTTTGAGGTTCAATGTCATATCAGTGCCAAGTCGAAAATGAAATTATCCAGACGTTCAAAAAATATGAATTTTTGAGTTAAATTCTACAGTTCTGAAGATATTTGTTAGTGCCCAGATTTGGTAATAAGGTTATATTTACCTTGATCAGCTGTTGTTCTAAATGATCCAAACTGTGATGGTCCACGAGTCAATCATGGCCTATACGCGGAATCAGAACAGTGCTCTTCCCACAATCACCACACTTCAGCAAACGAAGGTCCTAGACCCACTTACTATTCAATTACAAAAAACTCCTGGTCTAATTTTGGCGTTTCGCAACTCTCAAAAAATTGCCAAGAAACATTTATTTTTTTGACTAGATTAAGTGTTACATACAGCCAAGTGTCCACAACACACCAGGGGAATACTTGTTCAAGTCGGATGAACAGATTCATCTTTTGCTAACTTACGCGAAATTCTGCAGTGAATTGCTTCAAGGTCAAGCACTCTGGTATTAAATAACGGCTGGATTTCGCTTTAATAAGTTACCATCTCTAGGTTTGGCTGATTTGAGTTGTCAGTATTTCATATCAAAATGTGGTATAACCAACTATAGCTACTACAAGGGAACAGAAAAAGAGGGAAGATTTGCACCAAGAAAACATTGGTCAAACCAGATGTCAACACAGATGTGGTCACACCAGATGTCAACACACAGCCGTGGTCACATCAGATGTCAACACATTATAGCTGGATACAGAGTTATGCAAGGGAGTAGGTCACACCAGATGTCAACACATAGCTAGGGTCACATCAGATGTCAACACATTACACCTGGACACAGTTATGTCATACCAGACACCAACGCATAGTAGCAGGACACGGAGCTATGCAAATAACTCTTCAAACTTCCAACAAAGCAGTGCCCAACCACAATAAACTAGACTAAGCTATTGTCGATCCATCTTAGAAATCAACTCACTACAGTCAAACCTTGTTACAACTTACCATTTTGAAGTCACCATTTTACATAACGTATTTTAGTACAAGTTACAATCCTTCACAACGTACGCTTTTACAATCTTAGATTCAAAGTGTCCTGTTCCTAGTGACAAGAAGTCATTTTTATGATGAACAGCGGGGGACTTAGAGTTCTCGATAAAGTGGTATCCTGGACTACCTCATTAACTATGCAAGATGCGTTCTAGTCCTAGGTGTGTTGCTTATTTAATTCCTTCAGGAAAGTCTGAATTGAAAAGCAGAAATTGCACAAAAGCGGTGTGCGACAGTTGAAACCGAGCAAAGAGCAGTGATTGGATTGCTTAACCCGCAGTAATCAAAATCACGCAGGGGTAATAACTAACGAAAACAATTGACTCCACTAAAAGGCAGTCGGAAATGCCTTTGAGCCGCAGCGCACCTTGAAGTGGTATTCAAAAGGTTTGAACAGGTGACGGCTCGACACATTACAGGGACGTTTCACTTTCACAGACATTGTTCTAGGGTTTTGGAAATCAAAACAGCAGTGGGCACTGCATGGAAGGGGTTAACGACATGGGATGATGGTATAACGCGCCCACAGATACATGTGGGTGCATAAAAACAGTAACATTCTACACACGGGTTTGAGGACTTAAAGAAACAACATTTTTATTTCAGTTTACTTGAAAACAAGAAATCTATGGTTAACGTGTTGCCGATGCATTGCACTAGATGATTACAAATACTCAATTAAATAACACTAGTCCATATACTTATGAAAAACCTTACAAAGTAGAAAGAACAAGTCTCTGTCTTGATATTAAATAAATCATATCTTTGGTCACAAACTGGAACTAGACTCTACATTGCAGCTATGTCTTGCCCTCCGTTTCACTGTTTGTTTTATTCTGACTTTGGTGATCAGTGCATGCTATACTTGACTTGTTGGCCTCGTTGTCATCTGAAACATAAGATGTCAGGTGAGTACAGGTGGGCAGGTGAGCGGGCCACGTGTGCTTCTAGTCGCCCACAAACTAAACTGAACTATTGTTCTGGTAAAATCGTACCAATTTAGGACACAATATGGTGGACAAGTGAAATTTACGTTTTCATTTCTTTAAATAAAAGATTAGTAGCACTATAATAATAATAAATGTTATAACATTTTCAAAGTCTATGCCATGCCCATCTTCAGACGACATTTTGGGGAAATTGTGGACATTCAAAACAATATTAGAAGGGTTTGAAAATGTAAAAAGACTACTTTTAGCAATTATTTTTGTCCGAAATTGGTGAGATTTTACCGTAACAGTTATGCACAATGCAGAAACATGGCCTGAAACAAGAATGCAGATACTTTGTTGTCAGCACTAATGCATGACAAAGCTCGGTCACATTTAAACAAGAATGGCTTAGAAAGCATCCCACAAATGAATTCTAAACAATTGTTGAGCTAGCACATTATCCTGTCAAAGTTACACATTGGCTTCTCAGGATACCTACATGTACAACATAATGGACAGAAATCAATGTTGTATATAACTGCATAAATTTAGATTGTCTCCCTTACCGGTAATGTAACATGGCACATGTGAACAAGTCATCTAATTGAAAAGATTGTGAAAAATATTTGGTAAAGGCTAGCCAAATTCAACGGAAAGCAAAAGGCTAGAGTTTAAATGTAGTGGTCTACTGGTGCTTTGCACTATGGAATAGGACAGAGCTGCACAAAGTCGCTACAGCAAAAATTCAACATCGACATGCACCCACAATGAAGCACAGCAAAAACAACGGAATGTAACATTCAAAATAAGCGGTCAAATTTAAGTGCTTTTTTATGACAATGGTGTTATTTTACTGAAACGGGCAAAGTTCTCAGAGCGTGCGCATTCCTCGGATGCACAAATAAAATAGGCCAAGTGCTTCCTGGTGCTTGCTCCTAAAATGAGTTTTTATTCCTGTTTATGTGGTTTTGTTGATAATCAATTTATGTTAAAGTCAAATATTTCTTCATGTTTCTGTTGATGTCCGTTTCACATTTTCCTCCAAGGTTTCTCATTAAGCAGTCCTGTGGGGACCTTTAGCACATGGCGTTTTGTAGATCAAATTCAAATTCTACTCAAGATACATAACCACCACTACGTAGTAGAAGATAATAGCCAAATTCTAGCAAAAAATACCAAAATTTATCCCAATAAAAATGTAAAACCTCAAGAATAGGATAATTTGTACCATATCAAAATGGCCACCAAGGGGTATCAAGGAAGCCGGGTTTATCTGAAAACTACCACTGCTGGGCCCTCCCCTCTGCACATGCAAGTCTGTCAAACATTGAGACTGACCCCTCCCTGATGTACATGTTTGTAACAATCATTCGTCACGGCAGGCCCATCCCTTCTGTATATGCAAGTCTGTGTCAAATCATATTACTGGCCTATCCCTGATGTACATGTCTGTATCAAATCATCTAACACTGACCCCTCCTTTAGTGTCATATGCGTAATCAAATTTCATCAACAGCAAACAAATTAAAGTACTTGATGGATAACAATGACCTTGGTGTTGACATATGCACCTAAAAATCCGTGAAAGATAATCTAATGGAAGATCCATGCATGTAACAAATGAATGCAAAAGAATGAAGTTGGTACTCTATGGATTACATTTTAAATGGAACCGTAACCTAAAAACTCAAAGAATTTCAGTAAGCAACTTGAAACATGCACAATAAATGACAGCTGAGACGTGAAATGGCTTCATGATCACCAACAACAATCAAACTCTCAAGTACAGCAACGGCACAATAAATGACAGGTGAGGGATGAAATGACTTAATGATCTATCAACAGCAATCAAACTCCCTAATACAGCAACATGCATGGCAAATGACAGCTAGGAGATGAAGTGGCATCAGGATCCACCAACAGCAAGCAAGCTCCCTTTGTAAACCAACAATAAATCTGTCTCTCATGGTAATTCAGGTGATCGTGCAAGGTGTTAACATCTAGTGTTAAAAGCACAAGCAATGGCAAATAAACAATTTACCTGGGGACAGGCAGTCGTGGAGTATTCGAGCTGTTGAACATAAAGAGAGGCTGTGAATGAAAACTTAAGAAGTGTGCAGATCCTACAGATGAACAGTCGTGCACTCGTGGTCACTACATAGGTCACTGACAGCAGATTAGTAACCTATGATTGTGACTGTTGTTTAGTTCACATCTACCTAGACTATAGGGACAATTCGGAGATGCTGAATACATTGCAACATGCTTATTAGTCACAATTACCACACTCCACCCCATATTTCTGCACAAATCAGTTTGCAACATTTCTACATTTTCCTTAGCAGTCCTTTTTTAAATCTGTCAAAGACTCCAGTTTTGACAACAGATCAGATAGGACTTTTTGAGAAAACTTTGAAAAGCAAGTAATTTAGTAAGTGTAAATTTTGGTGGTGTTCAGTATTAAAATTCCATAATTTGAATTCCGCTATGCGTTTTCTTGAAGGCTAATGCGATGATGTTATGTTTATAATTATAGATGTTGTTCTGTTCATCACTACATGGCTAACATGTTAACAGCACTGACCGACAGATGTTAATTTTAAGTTCCTGAGACAATAGTACACTTTTTGGCGAGCAAAGAGGAAAGAAGTTGGAAACCACATTCATTAGATATTAAGGTTTTAAGGTTTTACTTGACTTTGTGGGGTGTTGGATATGTACCTGCACAGCATCAGCCTTCGACCCCATGGTGTCGGCCCTAACTGCCCTGGGTAACACGTCACGTCACCCCAATTTATGGTGTCAGCTCTACTGCTCTGGGTAATCTATCACCCCCACCACATGGTGTCAGCCCTGCTGTCCTGGGTAACACGTCACCCCACCACATGGTGTCAGCACTTCTGCTCAGAATACACAACACGCTACCACATGGTGTTAGCCCTACTGCCCTGGATAACACATAACCACGCCACATGGTGTCATCCCTACTGTTCTGAATAACACAACACCCCACCACAGTGGTGCGAATTTCTGACGGACAAAATTCTGGCTAATTCTCTGCCCTGCCCCCCCCCCCCTAACTCAAAATCCTGGATCCGCCCCTGCACCCCACCCCATGATGTCAGCTGCTGTACCCTACCTGCAGGGGAACACTGTAACTTTTGTAAATCAAGAGCCAGGTTGCCTGTACCGACGGCAGCATGCTGGGGATCTAACACATCAGGCAGGGCATTACGTCGACCCGTCCTCCCTGTATTGACGAAATCTTCCACACTGGCCTCACCAGACAAGTGCATCTCTGCCATTGGCATCTGAGATTCTGCAAGTTGGAGGAGACAAAGAGGATAGTTTGCTTAATTGTTACACCAATATGACATTTGTATTCTTCAATAACTTCCTGAAAAAGTCAACAGACTTGTTTAGTTCTGACACAGGAAATATTTATTAAACAAATGAAACAGTGGAAAAAATCCTGTTCTACATCTTACCGCATTATTAGAAATTCTTTTCCAATATTACAACAAGGCATTTCTGCTGTCAGTGGTTAATTTCCTTGTCAAAGATAATTGACTTGTCTAACCACAAGCAGATGACATCTGAACTGGACTGGAGGCGCAACTCACAAAAATGCATGATCATGCAGGTCTAGCTATTCTCATGTGTCTTGCATCTATGGAACATGAGCATGTACTGCCTAACAAGTCTCTATCCATGAAGGTTAATGCAATAATCATACCATCAGAGTAACAGTACATACGGTATGTCATTTTCATGCTGTATAGAAGGGATTACAACACATGTTTGTAGTATCAAAAATGCCAACATTTGCAGAGCTGATGTAGGTCAGTCTACTCATGTGTGTATTTAAATCTGAGGTAAAGCTGGGAACCCACACTTGCTAACGATCAATTTTGTTTCATTATGTAGCATTTCACTATCACCATATTATATTTTAACATAAGACACCATGAAACGGCATGAGATGATGTGGGGGGGGGACCATGTCAATACACAAGCTACTGATTGGACATCACTTGACATATGTTCTGGTTTGCAGTGGATATCTGAAGATACACACATGTACGTTCAGGTTTGTAGTACCTGTAGGTACATGCGTCTATGTTTGGGTTGGTAGTGAATACCTGAAGATACACGAGTACTTTCAGGTTGGCATTGAATATCTGTAGAATACACTCGTGTAAGTTCACGTTGGCAGTGAATACATGAACATAGAACACAGGACTGGTGGAAAGTTCAGATTTGCAGAGAATACCCATACATACATACATGCATGTCCATCTTGGCAGTAAATACCAGTGAGTATAAACACAATTACAATAGCTAGTATGGCTTTTAATCTAAACAATACTTTGAGTTTAGATGAGGTGTAGACACGGGGAAAAGATAGCAGGGCACAACTACTTCAAAAAGGATGACTGACACTGCTGTGTGAATCTGTTCCATGTCAAGTTGTCTTCACATGCATAGCTGCACCTTGTCAATATGCATGCACCGTGTCAAAAGTATTGTATAGCTGCACATTGTCAGTATGCTTTACGTCAAGAGTAGCGTACAGCTGCGCTTTGTCAGTNGGGTTGGTAGTGAATACCTGAAGATACACGAGTACTTTCAGGTTGGCATTGAATATCTGTAGAATACACTCGTGTAAGTTCAGGTTGGCAGTGAATACATGAACATAGAACACAGGACTGGTGGAAAGTTCAGATTTGCAGAGAATACCCATACATACATACATGCATGTCCATCTTGGCAGTAAATACCAGTGAGTATAAACACAATTACAATAGCAAGTATGGCTTTTAATCTAAACAATACTTTGAGTTTAGATGAGGTGTAGACACGGGGAAAAGATAGCAGGGCACAACTACTTCAAAAAGGATGACTGACACTGCTGTGTGAATCTGTTCCATGTCAAGTTGTCTTCACATGCATAGCTGCACCTTGTCAATATGCATGCACCGTGTCAAAAGTATTGTATAGCTGCACATTGTCAGTATGCTTTACGTCAAGAGTAGCGTACAGCTGCGCTTTGTCAGTATGCACAGTGTCAAAAGTTTCGTAAAGCTGCATCTTGTCAAGAGTGTCATAAAACTGCACCTTGTCAATAATCTCCATGTCAAGAAAAGCGTATAGCTGTACTTTGTCAGTATGCTCCATGTCATGAGTGTCGTAAAGATGCACCTCGTCAGTATGCTCTACGTCAAGAGTGGCGTATAGCTGCACCTTGTCAGTACGTTCCATGTCACGAGTGTCATAAAGCTGCACCTTGTCAGTATGCACCGTGTCAATATTGTCATACAGCTGCACCTTGTCATTATGCTCCATGTCATCAGTCGTAAAAATAAGCTGCATCTTGTCAGTATACTCCGTGTCAAGAGTGTCGTAAAGCTGCACATTGTCAGTATACTCCACATCAAAAATGTTGTAAAGCTACACCTTGTCAGTATGCACCTTGTCAAGACTTACAACTGTACCTTGTTAGCACACAAAATATGCCAACAATGGGTAAATGGGACAACAATGCACACAGAAAGGCACTCAACATGACAGCAATTAGACCCACACCATTCTGCAGAAATCATTTTTTATTTCAGAATACATCAAATGCAAGCAACTTGGAACAAAAATTATACATCTACAAACAGTAAATCCTTATTAATTAGTCCCAATCCCAAACTTGAAACATTCTCTACATGTACATGAACAAAGTGTTCATAAAGCAGTGTTCATCAGCAAATATGTGCCTTATACATCTGCTTAATCCAGCATCTATATATAACATTTTGGAAATCATAAAACAAGCCACAACAAGGACTACCTGAAATTGATACTTCAGAAACAAACTTTAGCGTAGAATGTCTACTACCGACACACATTGCCATACTTATCTAGCTATACTGCACTTGTCTAGTGGTACTTCACACGACAAGTTGTACTGCATTCATCTAGTTGTACCACACACAACTCGTACTGTACTTGTCAAGTCGTACCGCACTCATCTTACCGCACTCGTCTAGTCGTACCGCAGTCGTCTAGCCGTACCGCAGTCGTCTAGCCGTACCACACTCGTCTAGCCGTACCGCACTCGTCTAGCCATACCGCACTCGTCTAGCCGTACTGCACTCGTCTAGTCGTACCGCACTTGTCTAGTCGTACCGCACTCCCCTACTCGTATCGTAGTAGTCTATTGTATCATACTCATCCAGGTTAACGCTCATAATTGGCTTAATCCCTGCCCTTAAAAGTGTCAGTATTTCATGTGAACGCCCATCTCGCGAGTGCATTAGGTCCCAAAACATCCACTTTTCACAAAAGGAGATGTGAAATGCCACTTTAGACTCATCTGCATTCTACTGTAATATCATCTTAGTTGTGTGAAAAGATGGTAGCAGCATTAGTGTGAGTAAAATGACTGTTCTGGTTAATTCCTGGCTTCTCAAAAATGGTAGCAGCTTTACTGTTAGTGAATGGACCGTTCAGGTAAACATTCATGCCTGACTTCTCAAAAGTTAAAACGCCCACGATTAGCTTAATGGCCACACAGATTTTTCAGTGCCCCAGATCTGACATTTGGAAGACTGCACCCTCTGGTGGCGTGGTGCATCGTGGGATAGACCCAAGTAAAAACTTTGTATTCTCCCAGATTGGTGACTTGGTAATGTAGTGATGAGAGATGCCGACGGATTTAGCTGTTGTGTGCCTCGGTGTTTCAGTAACAGCACGAAACAGCAGCATCTTAAGTAAAAAATAGTATTCATAATGAAACCGAAGTAGTTCTATATCTCGTTGCCATAATTGATATTATTGTGATTATAAGCCAAGCACCCTTACCCAGACACTTTTGGGACTTTTACATAAATAAAATATTGAAAAATAAAAAAATGTTTTGTTGCTTACATCTCTGTTGACACAAGCATGTCTCACAAAGATGAGGATCAAAACAGTTGAGAAATCAATTTAACCTTCCAGACAGTTCTCACCCGTACCTTGTTTCTGTGACATAACTTTTTCGTTTTTACACGTTACACCAACACAAGCCATGAACATCTCACTGCAATGGCTCTCATTTTTTCTATGATGCTAATGCGCTTTTGTCATATAATGATCACTACGGTTTTCTTGACAACATTTATGACATCACAAGTTGTCTACGGTATCAAATAAAATGGATAGATGAGAGGTGTTCTCAGATAAAATAAAATAAATAAATAGATGACTGTATTGCATGCTGACTGATCAGCATGTTAAGGAAAATTCTGTGACTATTCAATACAGCCAGTTAACAATTATTTGACATGAACTAGGTCATTAAAGAAACATAATTTATAAGAATAATTGAATGCCCAATACATAGAAAAAAAACATGGTAAAAGTAAAGAAAAAGAAGAGTACTGAAGCCAAATTGGTGTATCACAAACGCACCATATGCGTCAAATTCCGTCAGACCACAGATTATTACCACACAAGCACCTGGGGATGACACCTAAAAGCTGCAATAAGCATGTATTCCACCAAAGAAGGTCAATTTTGTTTTAGATCTTGAACGCAAAAAACAGGTCTCAAATTTCTTGTTTCTTTCTCAGATCAAAATTGGTTTCTGGTCTTGGAAAAATTGGCTAGTCGATACAGCTAGAAACAATGTTGCAAGCATAATATACACTGCCATAAAAAGCCACCCTGTAGGTTAATGTGCTCCCAAGCAATGGCCATTTTTTAAATGCCCAGAAATCACCTGTAATTTCAGCACTGAACAAGCCAAGACCAATTTCATAGCCTAAATTGTTGAAACCAACAGGTAGGATGAGCTCCTGCAAATTTTAACCCCACAAATCTGAATAAAATATGATCTACCTGTATAGTCGATGCAAAAATTAACTCTTTTGTTGAGTTACCAACCCCAGAAATGAGCCATTTGATGGCAATGAGAATTGATAAGGCACCCACTCTTTGTTTGTTACATAGGCCAACACTGGTCAGTATCATCCCAATAATAACCAGTCGGAGTTGTCTCAACACGTTACCACTTGTAGTATTTTTTGCGGATTCACGGAAGGTTGATTTCTAGCACTTATTTTGGAAGTTGTTGGTGAGCTCACTTGTGGTTGAGCCAGTCTCGTCACCTAATAACTGACCCTTTCTTCGGATCTGGCCAAGAAAGTCATTTTTCTGAGCGATATTTCCAAAGTGCGACACGAACGTAACACCCCCCTCCCCGGAAAAAGTACTTACTTCCTAGTTTAGTCCAGCTTCAGTAAACAGTAGGAGCTCAACTGTTTACAGTGGATGGGATCACTAAACAAATATGGAGGTAACCATCCGTTTTTCTTCTCGACAGTGACGAACCATTATTACCTGGAAATAAAGAAAATTAATGTGCAATAATATAGACGTCCTCACGTCTCCCCTAACCCATATCCACTGCTAGATATTGATCAAGAATAAGAGCATTGTATTTCTAGAGCACACTAGTTTACCATAATTGGTGGGGTTAAAAGCTGAGATTGTTTAAGGGCAGGTTTTCAGTCTGCCTCATATCACAAAAACAACTTTAATTGCTTTGAACTTATTACACCTTTTTACTAGCAAGTCTGTGGATTTAATCAAATATCTAAAAACCATTTTAAGTAAAGGTTAGTATATATTTCCTGACACTAGAAAGCCAGTAAAATTTGATTTTTGATTTACTACCAAACTTCTTGTTGTTTGTGTTATTGTAAGATATGTTAATATCATGATAAAACCTATACAGTAACAAAAAGGTGGTCTCCAATAGGATCCTGATAAAAAGAAAATATGGTATTAAAAATATAGTTAAGAAAATGGTGTAAGATTTAATACGTACCAAAAATGTTAACAAGAAATTTGATGAGCAAAAGTACATAGAATCGATACTTGTATATATTTTGCCTGCAAAATAATCCATGCAGCCGAATTTTGCCACGTAAGTATGTCTATATAGTAAAAGTTAGCAAAAGACAAATGGTAAATTGACAGCAATTCAATGGTATCAATATAACAACCAAACTTCATTTGATAAAAGTTAAAAAGCAAACTCTCAAAAATGCAGCTTTCTAAACCATCATTTAGTTTCCATTTTCTGCAATTTTTGAGTTTTTCAGGAAGATCGAAAGTGCTAGTTTTTATATCGCTGCTCAAACAAAAGTGTAACATTTTAAATACAATTCCTAACAGAACTTAGGAGAACAATGCAAAATAATTTGAATAAATATAATGAGAATAAATCAAATTTTGGGCTTACTAGTTTTGTTGTTGACCTGGTGCCCCCATCTGGGACACTTCTACAGATCGAATGCGCACTGGTTGGGGTGTTGAACTTGGCATTAAGTCTAGATTTATTATAACTACATTCACTCCACAACTGGATGGATGTTTCACATGGATTTGATCATTCATTCAGCACATATGATGTTCTTACATTCGGGCGGTGAAGAAACATGCTGGCATCAATGGCTCCTAAATCGCTAGGATTTTTGCCATTGAAATATTGCCAGAATTTTCGACACCCTTGTGAACCCAGTATAAAACGTCCAAAAAAACGAGGAACGTTGTCTTCAAGTTGTGTCGAATATGTAAGCACGGCACACTGATGACCACATCTATAGTGCTCAACTTACGGACTGTATCTATGGTAAAAATGCCTCTTTAATTCAAACTCTTTTTCAGTAGAGTGAACACTTTAGTCATAGGCACAGGACGCGAAGAAAATGTCTTTTGAATTGCTTTTTGGGAAGGAGGCGGCAAACTGGTGGTATTCTGCTATTTCCTTCGGCATCTACTGAAGAAAATTTTCCTACACTTATCATGACTGCAGTTCTATTGCTTGAAAATATTTTGATTTCCTGACAAGTCTATCTCCTTTGTAGTGGCAGTATATGTGAGGGGACAAATAAATACAGCACTCACGCTTTCAAATAAGTCAGACTTCATCATACTCAGGATGAATCTTGATTTCCTCGGATTCAACTGATACAAGCTTTACTAAATAGTCAGATTTTTAGATGGCATTTGATGTTTTATAAAGTATTATCCGTCTGACCTAATAAATTAGGTAATATATAAATGGTATTTTTACCACCGGTATATCCACACGTGTATATATTGTTCAACGGATTTAGATTGTAATTCATAACTGATAACAAGCTTTTGAGCTTATGTTTCATTGGTATACTTGTCTCAAAAGGAAATCAATAAATTGCTACAGCAACCACTTTTACTGTACCACAATTTGATAATGCCAAGTCACCAAATTACTGCAAAACCTTTATCCTTCACTACTGTACGCATGGTATTCTTAAAAACCCAGGATAACTAAGCTTAAAACTTATAGCACAAACTGGAGCCACACATCCAGATTTTGAGTGACAGTTTACCAAGAGTAACATGTGATCACTGCAAAATTTCAAATTAAAGCTTTCTCAGTTCACCATTTCACAGTGATGGCTAAACTCTAGATTGTATTTTTCAGTCAGAGCACTTGCCACGAAATCAACCCATCTGAAATCTACACATAAGTACTAAATGAACTTTAAATTTGGATAACAATCGTTATAGGCATGGTTTATGGTGCAGAAAATCACTTGGTGTATTCATTATTTTTGTTCATGAATCAACCAGGAAAATAAAAACAGAGCACAATTTAGACAAATATTTAAATGCAAAATAACTATAAGGTTCATACGTGTGGTTAACATGCTAGTGAAAATGAGACTTTTTAGTCAGGCACATGACCTGTCCACAAGGTGATTTTTGCCACCAGTTTGTTTCCTCAACACCTAAATAACTTGTAAGCAAAACATCAAAACAGGTTCACACTCTGCCATTATTAGAAAAATGCCATAATAAACAAATACCTGCTGCTCATGTGTGCCCTTTGAAGCAAGAGGATTGGCTACCCAATACTAACAAAAATGCCAGCAGTTTTGGGGGTAACTCAAACCATAAGCAGTGCCAGCAAGAGGAACAGTCTTATACCTGATTGCATTACTGGCTTTTTGAGACAACATATAAAGCCTTTGGGGTATACGCAGTGATACTGTTAATGGCAAAGTATAAGGAATCCAGTTAAAGTCAAAGTATAAGGAATCCTGTTAATGTCGAAGTATAAGGAATCCTGTTAATGTCATAGTATAAGGAATTGTTATTACTGTCAAAGTATAAGGAATCTTGTTACTGTCAAAGTACAAGGAATCCTGTTACTGTCAAAGTATAAGGAATCACTGTTAATGTCAACATATAAGGAATCGGTGCTGATGTCAAAGTATAAAAAACCTCTATTAATGCCAAAGTATAAGGAATCGCTGTTTTTGTCACAGTATAAGGTATCACGGTTAATGTCAAAGTATCAAGAATCACCCTTAATGTCAAAGCCAAGCACTTTTAATGCTGTGCTGCAACGTCTTATTTTTAACTCCGTAACAAACACCAATTTCCATTTCCACATCCCGAATTCAACTCTCTTCTTTGCAAAGGTAGATAAACACATTCCGTGATAGACCTAGTTTTCAAAAAGTAAAGCCAGCTGACTGAGGAATGATTTTTGCACCCCACTCAACTATAAAAAAATCTATGTCAGCAGTGCGGCAAACTATACAACACAGTAATATTTTATATGCATTAGAATGGAAAACCAATTTTGGTGTAAAATAGTGATTAGCAACGGGACGACTGCTCTAAGGAATTGCAGAATCAGATCTAGCTTCCTGTGATATTTCAGTAAATGGCTATTGGAAACCATGACGACTTGGGAACTCAATATTAATTGCCCAGCAAGGAAGCAGTTGTATCCAAATAGCCTACACATTGCCATTGTCTTGAAATCCATTAGCCAAGAGAAGAATTCATACTGAGAAATCTAATCTAATCAATCTCCCAGGTCACACAAAAGGCCACCCACATGAGTTATCCAAGACCAAGATACTCCTGGAATGAGATTTAGCTGGGTTTTTAGTGTTGATCCTACTTGCCTTTGGTCTACTTAATTGACAGAAGTGTGACAACTTACCTGTACCTGATCAAGGTAGGATAGGTTGTTCTAGTAACTGACTCCGGTACAAAAAGAGTGTGGTTGCAAACCTGCACACACTTGGTAAAAGTAATTACCATCCAAAAATCAACTGGTGGCGGCAGATCCCTGCCACATACGAATTCATTTCGGCACATCCCTGCCACAATTCCGGCACGTACTTGTCACATATCAATTCACTTTGTCATTTTGGCAATAATTAACAGGCAATGTGAAAACTAAAATTGGCAACAGAGAGTGTGACGGTAGCTGAATCCTTCTGAAAATCAACTGGCATCAGTGCATTCCCACCACATACCAGTTTAACATTCAGTCATTTCAATAATCATGAACACATAAGGTAATTCTTTTAAAAAAATAAAATTGCCAACAGAGGATGCCATGGAAGTTGAGTCCGTGCGGAAACAGATAGTTGGTGGCACCTGCTCGCCATAAAAATGTGCTAATTCATTTTGATCCCTGAAGCAGTTTTTGAAAAGATTGACGCACAATCAAAGATAACAATGGCTGTTGAACATGATGCTAACTATGTGACCACAAAATTGTTTGTAAACCAATAAAAACATCGACATTAGTTGCGCAAATTATGTCAACAAAGAAACTGGTCAATGCAGAAATGACACACTTATTATCAGTCAGTAAAACAAGAACGGCTAAATGTGTGTTTAAGAAGTGATCTGCTTATTTGATTCAATCACGTAGTGAAGTGGAAACTTCAGTGGTCAGATATGACATCACATGAAAGTGCTCTCATGGACTGATATTGGGCAAAATTGGCTAATAATGGAGAAAGCATGGTCTCCTTAGACAACAATGGTCACTTCACCATTGACAGTGCATAGAACAGCCTCGGAGAACATGTCCCATTTCACTAAAACAAACCATAGGTCGAGCTTTTCATGAGATAAATGTGTTTGTGTAAACTACATGTAGATTGGATGAAAAATGCAATTTTCATTCTTATGATAGACCACTACAAAAGCAGCGAGAAATCCGGCAAATCTGGGAGTTGCCACAAATATTTCTCCTAACAGTATCATAGACACAGATGTCTCACCAAAACGTGGAAGGAAGCACTTGAGACACCTAGTGGGAAAAATGAAGCATGAAGGGTCACAGTGACCACAAGAAGCCGATTACACTATCAAATGTCCAGATATAACCAGTTCAAGGAGTACAAGTAACAATACAAATATTAATTAGAAACATTGAATTCTTATCTGTATCAAAATGGAGCCAGACTCAATGATGACAGAAGCACGGTGCTCAGGTTTTTCAGTCAGCTGCACCATCTAACACTAGTTTTATTCCTTACCCAGACAAAGCCACATTGAAAATAAAAAATACCAAAAAAACCTGTTTTGTTTTTTTCTTCTAAATTCACCTTATGACGATAGGTTCTTACCATAGATTTTGACTATACTTGTTCTCCTCGATATCAGATGTACGACTTGTCATCAGCTAGAGGAAGAGATCAATGCATGAATAACTGTGTGCTCGCAGGAATAGGAGCAGAATAGAGCTGTCAATCAATACTGGAAATTAATGAGTCAATGCTCACTGACAAGACCGTGTAATAACTGCAAATTAGGATTAAGGTCTGGCTTTGAACAAAGACCTAGCAGCTAGGTTAGAAACATCTAAAAACCTGGAATAGTCAGCACAAGTATCTACCAACAGCCAGTGTTTGTTTCCTCCAACAAGATTGACCTTTGAAACTTTGAGTTCAACATTTTTGTGATAAACAACAAGGGCTGATGCCAGAATACTCCAGCTCTCTCCAGACAAACTGCTGAAATTTCTCCAACGATTACAGAATGCTTCCTTGACATCTGCAACAAATAGACATACATCGTCACCAACAGTGTGAAATTTCTGAGTAACCAAAGCTTAGTTTTCTAATTTTGTTGAGGAAAGCAAAACTGTTCACAGATTCCAAAGCATTGAAAAACAATTCAGAATTCTGGAGGAAATATAGAAGGTTATACAGCTACAGAAAAGGTGTGTTTTCTCGACAATAGTCTGATATAACGTGCCCGTATTTTGAGAACCAGTTTGATGCCTGTTATTTAGTGGAGAAAACTGGTTCTAAAAATTTGGGCACCTTATATCAGACCATTACAAATCTCAATGACGCATTTTTAAGGACCAACTTCAAATTATATGAATATGTCAAGACTTAAAATGTTTGCAAGTTCAAAATACCTTTTGGACATCATTCAAATTGATCACATTTTAATGGGACAAACATATTAAGTGCGAAATATTTTTGATTAAGTTGAGAAATGGTCCCACAATTAACGTATACTAAGGACTGAAGAGTGTTTAATGTTATGATAACGTATCTATGATTCCTAAGGATGTATCTATAGACAATCTTCTGACAACTGTCACAAATTGTAAACAGTGGAGAAAAACCATACTTCAAACATTAACAATGATGCGCAAGACATAAAAAGTTCATCCGAGTCTAGCAAATGACTTCAGCATTTATAGAAGACTATTGCTTTATTATTGCCAGTATACCAGATTGGGCGATGAGGAAAATTTTTATCCTTCCTCAGTGTCCCAAATTAGGGCAAAGTAAACAAACACCTTAGATTAAAATAAATTTGTCATTTTCTGTGAACATATACTGCAAAAAGCACCCATAAAATTAAATAAGTTATGACCACACAATAAGGCAAGTTACAACAGCAAGTCTTTCCAAAAAAATGTCATTAGTTGAAATCAGTATGTGGAACCAGGATAGCTGTAGGAGATTTGATAAATTCCATGTGATCATTTTACAACCTCCTCATGAAAAATTCCATACCATTTCAGTTCTACTTATTCTACCAGTTTTGCCTTGACAAAAAACTTAAAAAAACGTTCCAGACATTTAACTGACTGTCTTGACGGTGATGGCTAAACAAAGAGCAAATAATGAACCAGCTATAAGTAACGAGAGAATTTACAGCAATTCTGCCAAGTGGGGATAATGATCTTCTAGAACAGGTCATTATCTCTTTTTCAATTATTTCTTCATTATAGTTAAGTTCGAATGTCAATAGTTATCACTCATGTTCATGACGCCTCATTTTCTCTGGCTGCCAACGAGTTTGCGTTGAAACTCCAAGGTACGTGGAATCGACTAACCATTCTAACGAATTTATCAACGAGTCAATTTTTGATAAGTAGTCATTGTATTGTTAATAACATTTCCCTGCTCATGACAACAGACATTTAGGACAATATGACACTTTGCATGCATTTTATTCACAAACAAAAGAGCAACGTAGTGTTCATATGAACCCAATAAAATATATGTACCACTTTTGCATATGATTCTTCAAAAAATTTGGAGAATAAGGAAGCAGACGACGGAAACCAAAACAATGACATTTGCATCATGCACTGAACTAAATTCTAAAAACCTTTTGGAGTTGGTCTCCACACTGAGACTGAGGGTGACCACGGTGTCCAAGAGGATACTCTTTGGCGTAGTTTGGATGACGAGGTCACTAAAACGCACACGCTCTGGTAATGTGCAGTCGTCAATTCTGTAGCAGTTCTTATAAACAGATCGTAAGGCAAGACAAAAAATAAACATAAAATAGCTTATTATTTAAAACGAATTACCGTATCCTTATTAAAATGACATAGGCAAGAAATTCAATTTTGGGCCTCAACAGTGGACTACCCTATATTAATAGAGAGGGCCTTGCTCTTCAGCCTCCTTCCAGTGAGGCAACCTATATTCAATAGATATCCTCACTATTCGGTCACCTTCGCAGAAAATGTGCTGTGTGGATACTTAAAAAAATTCTGTTCGCATTGCGACAAGTATCAAAAAAAATGTTTGAAGCATGATAAGTATTCACAGGGAATACAGAATGGTGGCGGGAATTATTGGGTTAAAGCACTGTTAGCAAATCATAATAGCAGCATCGCTCACTTGACGCAAGGAGTTAATCCAAATATGCCACATACGGAAAAAATAGGTCATTAGAACACGTGAACCCACCATGTTTGTTTGAAACTTTAGAACCAAGTAAGCATGGCTTCTAAAACTGTGACAAAAGACGTATTATTTTTGAAAATTAATTTGCGGCACAAAATGAAAGTCTGAGGATGACTATGTTGTTTCCAACACAGCGACTGCACCGAGAACCCACTAAGAGGGGATGTCACTGATTCAAATACATCGGCAAGAACGACCCAAACTTTTGCTTCCATGTGTTAACAGTTTAGAAAACCACTGAAACAATACTAGGTGCTTAATATAAGTTTACAAAAAGAGGCCAAGTAAAAACACCACAGTAAGGAGATTAATTTCAATTCAACACAGAACACCGATACAGTGGCTAATTAACTACTCTGTACATTGGCTAATTACCAACTCTGTGCACCAGCTAGTAAACCTCTGCTTGCCCAAAGTCTTCCTAATTAAATTGAAAACTGGGTGGGCGGCTAGCTATGTCCCTGAATGCTGTGATACATTACTAGATAGATAAGACCCTTTCTGTTAAACACAAGCCTTACAGAAGCACCTCCGGCAACACTGCAGTAGGCAGTCGCAGTGTATTAACTCAAAAGTATGCATCGCAAACAGAGCTCAACTATGGCAATAAATCTTTTTGTCATTGAAATCATTTGGACTTTAGAATCAGTCAAAGATTTGGTCAAAATGAGCTTGAGGCCTACATGTAGCTATGAAGAATTAAGTATTAAGTGAACACTCATTAATAATAGAAGGGAAGGCTTTTCAACTGCAGAGAATTCTTGCCGTTGGATAGGAATGATGGATGGGTTTAGAGTGACACACTTAGGCCACAACATTCAGATAGTCAGTATCACTACAGAGACACTGGGGAAAATGGCTAACCAACATAATGGAAAAATAATATTATTTGAGGACATGACAAACTCTTGAGATGTCAAAGAACCAAGATATTTATTGTATGCTTCTAACAACAGATATGCTTCTTTGAAGTTACAAAGTAAAAGAATCTTCCAACAGAGTAATTAAACAATCCTAAAACTGGAGGGGGCAAAATACCACAGAAACATAAGCAAGTGGTTCTGCTGGAATATACCAAGGCTCGACTTAACACCAAACAGCCATGACTTTAATCGTAACTTAAGGGAAATAAGTTATTCAAAACAAAACAAAACTATATATTTTCAAAGTCTTTGGTGATCACAGAATCTTAATACGTACACGGAAATATTACCCATATGCTCGAAGACAGGTGATTCCTTTTTTCCACAAACATGATTTTTGCACATAAAACTTGCAAATTCTGCATATATTATTTTCTAATTCAAATTTTTGTAAGAAGCACCTTTCACGTGTTATTTTGTATGCAACTAGAGTATGTCCTATGACAAGGATAGGCCTGAAGGTCAACCACTTTTTAGTTTTAACGAAACACGTAAATCCACAGTTGGAATCTATATTTTCACAATATACAGCTAGAGCCCTCAATAGGCTAATTACATTTGCCGTGATAGAGGAATTCGATATTGGCGAAAGCAAAGACAACTGAGGGTGTGACAAGATTTGAGTTCTTCTGAAGCCCCCTCCCTAGAATTTCTACCTTCCTACATGCCTTGTATGCAAGACCCTCCCATCGCTGAGATTGAATTTGTAGCTTGGTCTTAAAATAATAATCAGCTGTGCTGCACTGCTGTTGTATTAAGATCTGAATGTAACGTGTATTATACCAGTGGCTATACAAAAAAGATTCATGATTCTAATACACTAGTTGGCCTGACTATAGTATTCACAGTGCATCAAAGACGTGCGGGGACAATCCTAAAATTAGCCATGGGTAAGTCACTTATCGGGGCCCAGGAATTTGAGGAGCTGCACCTTCCTCCTGTGAATAGCGGTTAATATGTATCAAACTGGTTAAACTTGTTCTTAAAATCTGGCACCCATATAGTGCTGAAACTTGAGTGAGCGATGCACTTTCCTAAACTCCAATGTGACTAAATATAAATTAGACTAAAAGCCGAGTTCCTTGAGCATCATTGAGGATATTCACAGCAAGTGGCAATCTCTCCTTTATGCTCCAGTAGAACTACTCTCTGCCATGGGTATCCAGGGTGGGTATTAAAGGCGAAGGCAACCTTTTTCCATGTCATTTTGAGCTAAAATAAGGTTGGTTGGTTATCCTAGACATATTTTTCACTTAATTACAGCTTTTCGTATTTTTATTAATTACTCGTCCGCTTTTCCGGAAGTGACGTTTTAGGAGGCAAGCGCTTCCCGCCACTTGGTTTTGCGTTGAGCTTACTGTGCGAATCTGTTCTATTCTACTTTTGTTTTGTGCTATTTTTCACCAATTGTCGCCACCACTTTCCATCGGCGAGTATTCTGCGGCAAGATAGGTTAGTAGAGAACTCAACTGCGTTGGATTTAGGGATTGTTTAGTGTGTTGTAAGCTGAAAATGGCTGGAGTCGGTGACCCGTATCACAGTGACAGTAGTGTGAGTGACGGAGACCTTGTTCACAGCAGTGGTGACGAGGAATTTTTTCACGGACATTCAGTGGGTGGGTACATGTTTGAGCCCGAGTACAACGAGGCAGAGTACACACAGGCACAGGCAGCTGTTGAGAGAAACGAGGCGGCTACTGAAGACAGACGTGGTGACACATCTTGGTGCAAATGCACTGTGTGCGTTGTTATGCCTACCTCAATTGAATGCTTGTGCTGTTCCGAGTTCCACATCAATTATCTTTTTGGTCTCTTCCTCCATTAGAGTGTATGTGGTATACTTGGCGGACCGCCCTGGTGAGTCAGACAAGTTCTCCTTCTCCATGAATTCCGCCACCAACTCGAGATGTTGTGACATGTATGCGTCATTGACAACTGGTATTAAATAGGAATTCTGAATGTTGTTGAATGTTGTTTTCGAAAAAAAACTTGACTTTTCCAAAGTCCATCATTGTCTTCACCGACTGAAACGTGTTTCCAGTGAAGAGCACACCACTGGACATGGTTAAGTGGACCTCCGGCATACCACGGACAGAGGAACAACTGTCCCACTTGCCAGAGTGTCCCGTGACACACTCCCACTGGATGGTGACCTGAGCACCCAAACTGCTTACATTGTGTCGTGTGACTCCCTCGCCACACACCTGGCACCTTCTAAATAGCTCCAACACTTTAGACAAGTCCACAATAAACTTATCAAAGTTTGGCTCACCGATCTGTTCACTGGACGACGAACTGTCCTCTTCACTGGGTGTCGAACTGGGCCTGTAATCACTCCCACTACTCAATATCGCTGCAGGGCTGCTTAGAGGCTCTGGGCTGGAGAAAACAGCACAGGGCGAATCACTACTGGTTCCAGGAATTGCACGCTCTGGGGTACGTTCGGAGGCACGGGTGACAGTAGATGAAGTGCCTCCACTGGCTCCAGTCACTGTACTGGCCACAGCTCGCGAGGCTTCTCGCTTCAAAAACGCACTTCTCGGGGGTGGCGACGGGGCACTGCCGGGAATCAACACAGACGGAATGGCATCCTTCTTCAAGCGTTGTTTCGCGGGGACCTTCATCAGTTCAGCGTACAAATCCCTTTCGTAATCGGACGGCAGAAAGTGCTTGCCACACACACGGTAATTCTCCACTGCTTTGTACGTTGCGTGGACGGGTAACGCTGCGTTCTTCACACGAACGAGCCAAGTACGGCGAAGTGTGTCATCCATCGGAAAGCGATGCAAAGGCACTCCCAAAGCGCGCGTGAGCCGATAATTACTACATCCCGGTACGCAGCAACAGTGTGGCATGTTGACTGACTAGTAAATGAAAGCGAACGACGACGGAACTTAACACAACCGAGGTAGAACAATGACTGACTCGGCAGCTCTCACAGTCAGACTATGTGAAAAGAAATTGGCGGGAAGCGCTTGCCTCCTAAAACGTCACTTCCGGAAAAGCGGACGAATAGTTAATAAAATTACGAAAAGCTGTAATTAAGTGAAAAATATGTCTAGGATAACCAACCAACCTTATTTTAGCTCAAAATGACATGGAAAAAGGTTGCCTTCGCCTTTAAGTTCTTGTCTATGTTAGGGGCAATTATCACAGGTGGCTTAAGTGGCCTTGAATTGTGAACAATGTATCATGAGACTTCCAGGTGTGACTAACAGTAAAATAAACCATTTCCAAATTGATTACCAAAAGGAATTTGCCTATTGGCAGAGATACCAGGTTCAAGTAAGTTCAATTCTCGTTACTGGAGGATTTTTCAACATTGGCACCCAGCTAAAGTGAGACCTAGGAAACCCAGAGGTGTTGCGTAAGGCTTCCAAAGGGTAGATGGAGGTGTGCCAGCCTGGTGACGTAAGATCCAGAACACAAGCAGAGTATCGCACAAGATGAATTCCAGGAGACAGGTTAGTGTTGCTGCAGGTCAATTCCAGGATGCAAGGAGTGTTGCCGAGAGATCAATAGCCAGGAAGCGCAACAGTGTCAGGAAGAGGAAGGATTGTTACATTACATGACTTCAGATGTGACATACAAAGCCAATCTCCAAATCGCTTGCCAATGGGCAATTGCCAGTTATATTGGACACTTAGCTCACACGCTAGAGATAATTGTGTAGAAAAAATCGACCAGTGCCAAAATTTGAACCAGACACCTTCAGCGTTTGAATCATGCAACCAAACCATTCGGCCAAGAAGCAACTGTCTGTTGGTAGTGACACTCAAACGAGTCCTGGAATTTTCCATCAGTGACACCATGTATGCTGGATCGTTTGCCAGGCTGAAGCTTTTTGTGGTGGCAGTGACCACCTTTAGGCTTTTGTATGTTTCTTCAGGTGGATCTCTCCGTTGTTGGGTGCCAGTAAAGCTGAAAAAATCCACCATTACCAAGACTTGAACCAGGCATCTTCAGCGTGCTAGTCAGATGCCCAAACTGTTCAGTCGGGAGGGAATTCTCCAACAGCAGTTAATATGGAGAGGCTTTCTTCAACTCTACGTCGTACACGAAACCGGAAATTCACAATAGGGACTTCAAGTCTCAGTTTGGCTATTAAGACAACAAGTAAGGCAGAACAAGAAAAAATTCTGTTGAAAGAAACTTTCCAGGTAGCACTATTTGAAGTGTTGTGAGTTTCCAGTTGTATGAAGACTACCATCAAAATACAGCTAGGAACCACTATACATTAAGCTCCAATAGACCTCGAAATTTCACACACCGCCAGATAGTTGTATTCGTCACCTCGTCGTGAAACAAATATCAACATGTAGACCTAAAACCAACGAAGTGCATGCAAAATCTGGGAGTCAGCAACACTCACCTTAGAAAAGTCTATACTGTTTTAAAAATGGTACACTCATGACACGTGCACGTACCATTTCCAAAATTTTTGAGACATCTCTCGATGGCAGCTCCGCAGCAGCAAAGTTTGTTTTGAAAGTCAGTTTGCTGATAATGAAAACTTATAACAAAATGAAACTGATTCCAATAATTTGTTGTGACATGTGCATAACGTCATGGAAGAAGAACAGTTGATTGAAGAATCCCCCAAAAAAGAAACCACGCAATAGGTGATGCTTTACCTGATGCATAAGATGTCTCCACAACTTTAGCAGCAGAATAACAGTAGAATGTCAATTTTATTAATATCGGTAAACAATTCAATGAGGAAAAGTAGTTTTTAATGACAATAATTTTGTGTCACATTTTATTTACGCACTTTTTTACCTACATCGGCACAAAGTATACAACTTTGCACCAAGGCTAATGAGAATGCCTGTGGCTAGTTTACTTTGGTGCAAAGCTGAATATTTATATAAACCTTTTCACCGATGTGTGGGTAAAAACAGACCAAATAATATCTGACACAAAATTAGCGACATTAAAAAATACCCTCTGCAGTAAACTAAATTATTTACTGGTGTTAATAGACGTTTTACCATTATTCTGCTGTTAAATATATGGAGGGGTCTTATGCATTGGCTTCCCGCACTATGAAAAAAGCGTGACCAGTTTCTTTTTTTACTGATTCGTCAATAAACTGCTTTTCTTAAACGAGGTTGCACACATGGCACAACAAATTATCGTTATAAGTTTTTGTTATTTAAATAACAGGAATCCAAGTTTCAGAACAAATTTTGCTGCTATGAAGCTGCCATCATCCCACAAGAGATGTTGCAAACAATTAGGAAATGGCATGTGCGCGTGTCACGAGTGTACTATTTTCAAAACTACGATAAACTTTTCTTTGTTACAATAGGAGAATTATGCAAGAAAATGACGTGTTTTTCACTTTAACGGTTGCAACAGGTAAGGTGAGTGTCGGTTGACAGGTTGACTCGTAGGCAATTACATAGCCCTGGATGCCGCAGACATACAGGGGCGATAGTGCATCCCCACAAAAAGTTATGAATTTCAAAATACAGGAAATAAAATCAAATGAAAAATGTAGACATGGACATGGAGTTGTAATTAACATATACAATACGTCTGGAGACAATTCAGTCATGGTAATTTCAACGGTTTGCTCAAGTTTCTCTAATACCAAGTGCCATTTTGAGGAAGTTACATGAAATCACCCATGGCCATGTTGACGAATAAAAAGTTCAAGGGATACAAATCTTACAAATTTCACCTGATAACTTCCCATGCTATTTTGCAAGTGTCATGCGCCAGATCACGCACTTCGCTTAGTCTCGCTCTAGCCTTTGCCTAACTCACGTGACTCAGTTGAAATACTTTGTGCTTATAGCGCGTGTTGTGAAAAAGTTAACGGTGACCAAAAAAGTGGCGTTGGAATTCTTTGCTAAAATCACCTTAATTCTTGTAACTAAGCTTAATCGAAAATATGTGTAGAAATAGAAAGGATCACTGAAGAAAGTAAGTGCTTTTTTAAGTGATAGTTTTAAGTGTGGAATGTATTTTTGACGAGGTGAAAACTCCTAATTGGTGGCCGGATTTGGCCTACTGCCCGTTTAAAATACACGGTACAAAATTCGTACAGATGGGAAGTATTATAGCCCCTAACCGGCCAACCAAGGGGCTACATGTTGCCTAGTAGATTCCTAGATTTTNCCCCCCCCCCCCCCCCCTCCCGTCATTAGTTCAATGTAAAGTTTCGCGACAACAAGGTGTCGAGCAGAACTACAAGGAGTACAATGGCAGTGTGAAATTTCGAGGTCTATAGGAGTTTAACACACGATAGTTCTTCATGCAGCTTGCTGCTTACTAGTGCAAGTCGAATCACAAGTGGCTACTAGTAGTACTGGCACTGGCACTGACACTGCCCTGACTGTGGCTCAAGCGGCTTGGCCGTGTGTCACAGTGTGTGTGTGTGTGTGTCACTGTGTGTGTGTGTCCAACTGTGGGAGTAGACCACTGCACTTATTTTTACCTATACTTACTGGCTCGCTGTCGTTATAGATAATAACACAATTCTGGGTCCGTTACCCAATTCTGTAACTTATGAGAGGTAAGAAGACAACAGAACAAAATGTAGGCTTACCTGCCTTTTCACGTTGATCTCAAAAAGAAAGAAGCGCTGTTGGGATAACTAATCATTATAACATATTTGGTCGGAATATTGGACAGCATCAAGAATAAATAGTAAAAAATAATACAAAGTGATTTAATTTTAACTTCAAAATTGCCATATTTATTATTTATTTTCACCTCAAACTATGGTTTGAAGGTTTCTTGTAGTCTTGTTACATT
Source organism: Phoronis australis (assembly GCA_002633005.1). Taxonomy (NCBI): domain Eukaryota; kingdom Metazoa; phylum Phoronida; family Phoronidae; genus Phoronis; species Phoronis australis. The sequence goes on along the minus strand of NMRA01000014.1, from coordinate 1,277,784 downwards.
CACTATTCAAAGTACGCTATAGGATTTTCTTTTCACGGTAAATATTTATCAATGTCACATGACCAATCGCCATTTTTACTGCGAAGGTTCTAGGAAAAGGAAAGCGAAACATTTTCAGCTTGTTCACCAGGTTCAACTCCTGTAACAGCCACACTTTCCAATGGGTTGTATAATAGGATCAGTAAGTATAGTTTAAATCTGTTCTTAATCCAGCAAATTTTCGAGATTCACTGTTAAAACAGCTATTGTGTAATTGACCTTCATGGACACAGTCAGAGTCACACTCAAAACGTCATTGCCTGACGACTGACGTACGCAAAAAGCTCACAAAGCCTATCGACAAAAGTTGTGCGAATATATGACTGTGTACATCGGCTGAATATGAGAGTCCATAGCTCCTCAAGGAGGGGTTGATAGACCTTAAGTAACACACAGGCGCAAGATTGTCTTGTGCAGTTGTAAACAAAGACACCATCTGGACTGGTCTGTAGGACTGTAGGAGTGTTAGGCAATGACCATCGCCTCTGTTGGCCCGAACCAGAGGCGATGCAGCTCCTATAGGCACTCCATACGCCGGAAGCTTTTCGGCGAATTATGCCTCGTACCGACTAAACCATCAAAGTCACGTTGTTATAAATACCTTTTGCGCATAGATGTGTTTAATTCCTTCCAACTCGAACAAATACTCCCGTTATCAAGCTTTTTCTTCGAGCAGTCCCTATTTCAGTTCCCAAAATCGTTAACTCAACATTTTCACTCGGTGCACGCAAAGAGATTCTTTTAACCAGGCCGAAGATCAGAAGTTGCGGTCCTACCGGCGAACTTTGAAAGCTGAAGTTCCCGCCCTTTGCGTACGTGCTGCCAGAAACCAGCCGTGCATTTGCCGTGTTGTTAAACATTATTAAAATGTCAAATATGTGCACAAAGACTATTAAATGTCGTATCAACAGCATTTATTTTTATCAAATACAAACAATAATTCATTGAAATACAATCAGTTTCAAGTAACGCCAATTAAAGACAAGTATAAGTGGTGGCATTTTGGAAACGAACATTTGACTGACAAGACCGCAATGGCTCACCTTTGGCCTATTTAAAGATTGAGGTCATGAAGTCACATCACCTAGCGAGCACGGTAAAAGTTGGAGCGTGCGCAGTATAAAAATGGTGAGTTCACGATTTTGGGAAATGAACGAGTGACTGCTCGAACAAAAAGTTCGATAACGGAAGTATTTGTTCAAGTTGGAAGGAATTATACACACCGCCAACCTCCTAAGGTGTCCCTCTATACGCAAAAGGTATTTACAAGAATGTGACCTTCATACTTTAGCCAGTGCGTAATCAATCTTTTTGAACAGTCCTTCATTCAGTCACGCAAATCGGCAACTGGCAATTTTTACGCTGCGCGTTACTGTTATTATTTAAAGCTTCTTCATACTTATTTTTCTTCAATGGTGAGTAGCTGCAGATGTCATAGCCAGATTAGCAATTTTCTTAGCTTCCCTGTGATTCATCAAAAAATCCAAAATACTACTGACTAATGACCGTCCTTCTAAATTTAGTAATTCTCCACTTATTTCGCAGTCTCACCTCATTTCACACAATGCTTTGAACTGATTCTTGGTTTCAAGACATGTTATATACTGATTGCTTTTCTGGATACCTATATTTGTCCAGCTTTTCCCAAAAAAGAAAACTATATGAATGGAAACCGAAAAAGCTGTGAAACGGTTTGGCCCTACTCCGGATATTTAGTAAAAAACACAGATTATAGATGACAGATTCGGAACTCTGACATTTTCTTAGGAAATACCCTAGAGGAGGTGTCAGCCTCTAAACACAGCAAACTCAGCTTCCGGTTAGTGTATTGTGATGGGAAATTCTTGCAGATTTATTTTACTGTCCAGTATAGCAGATGACGTACTTGCCGGAAGCAAAGCGTGCTATAATTGCCAGGTGTCACTAGTAGATAGTGACGTCACTGTGTATGCATAAGATCGCAGATTTCATCCACTGAAAATGTACAGAGTTGGCAGTCCATGTACTATAGTCTATTGTGAAAATAGGTTTTGAAGCTTGCCAGTGTCTGAGCCCACATTAGTAATGAACTATATTCATTTTGAAAACCGTGTACCTAAATGGTGATGCCTGGTATATCTGGTTTTTGTTTAAAACCGATGTAGTAGAACTTCTTATTATAGTAAATTTATGCACAAACTGGCATTCGACAGGTGCATGAAAAGGCAGACATGTTCTCTCAATCTCTTTTTGTCTTTGATATCGGGACAAGGCGAAGGTTTCTTCTGCGAACAACACTGCAAAAAGTGTTTAATCATTGTTAGAGAACTTAATAAGAACAGTCTTTGGGTTCCACACTACAGGCCTATACAAGGCTATCCACTGAAAGGTGAAAAACCAACAGCTCAGAGGCATCATTAGCCTAGATACACTGTCTCCTGCCATCAGGGTTGAAGAGTGGGGAATTGATTTGTGCTTTACATCATCAATGACCTTGTCTGTGACTGGTAACTTCAGTCACTTGGTGAAACTGTCTTGCCATCGTTTGATGATGTTGCTTATCTCCCATAAAATTTAGGATTAGGTAGGTCAAGAATGGGCAAGTGCTTTACTCGCTAGTCGTTTGGTTTGATAGTGAAAGTGTTAATACCATGATTGATCCACCTTGATTTTCTTAATTTTCTTAAGTCCACCCACTTATCTTTTGTTTACTTGTCTTTCAGTTGGCCTGTTGCTGCGGCAGTGCAGCCTGCAGTCTGTGCTGTGCTGCGTGTCCGTCATGTAAGAACTCGACCTCGGCGCGTATCGCATATGCATTTGTGTTGTTGTTTGGTACCGTCCTGGCCTGTATTGCTCTAATACCAGGTGTGAGGGAAACTTTAGACAAGGTAACGTTCATTCATCCATTCAGTTTCAGTTAAGGTTATCTAGGAGCTTATTGAAAAGCCTGTATATTTAGCCAAATATTTACAAAACAATAAATTTTAACTCTGTAAATCGAAAACATGTAGAATTTCGAATTTTTTCTTTTTACCAATCTTTCATTTTAGTGAAATGCAGCAAAAATGAATGGTACACTGATATGACTATTCAAGATGAGATCGCAAAAACACGGTTGTTGTTTTCTAAAATATCATTTCGTTTTATGCTACTTAAGATTTCTTCATGCAAATCAAGTAAGTCCTATTTTTGAGAGCCCCTCATGCAGAATTGGAACTTTAAAGCGGCAGTGTATAATGCGTAGTATCTCAAAGTTTCTTATGAAACCGATGAGCCATTTGTGAGACGTGATGTTCCAAAGGTAGTCACATTTGGACATTTTCTGGATACCGCCATAACCTTAATTGACCTATCGCAAGCTCCGCCCCCTTGCGTAATGTTGACACACAAACGTGTTGTTTGTCGGGTAAAATGGTGGCTTGGAAACGGCGGTGTGTCAAGAATGATGCGTTCTGATTGGTCAGTTAAGCCGTCACTCAAAGTCCTGGCGATAGGTCTATTGCATGCCAAGTGGTACCTATGTGTGCTTTACCTAAGATTTAGTCAGTTACATTACTACCACTACGTAGTCCTGTGAAGTCCGTTGGGTTAATTGTATGTAGTCTTAAGCTATGGATGATTTTTACAGCCCATTTACGATTGTTTGTAATTCTGTATTTTAGATCCCAGGCCTATGTGACCCGACAATATTGACCAGTAAGCGTGCAGTAGACTGTGATATGATTGTTGGATATCGAGCTGTATACGCTATTGGGTTTGCATGTGTCTGTTTCTTCTTGCTCTTCTGCCTCTTGATGATATGTGTGAAGAGCTCCAAGGATCCTCGAGCCAAGATACAAAACGGGTATTTAAACATTGCTTGATTCAATACTTTTGTGTGAAATTTGTTTTTGAGCAAAATAATCCTATACATTTTGTCAGTTTGATCTTCTGTAGTAAAACAATAGTTCTGTTTGGTTTTAGACTGCAGTTTTTCCTTTGCAGGTTCTGGGCCATCAAGTTCCTCATATTCGTCGGCTTGCTGGTTGGTGCATTCTTTATACCATGGAAAGATTTCTCACAAGGTTGAATTTTGTCATCTATTAGCTACCTTCAGTTTTATATCATGCATTTTATGCTAATTACCCATTTTGCATTATTCAAAATTGGATCCAAATTTCGAAACATATCAACATTCTTTACCTGGTACAATTTGTTTCATGCCTGATCTGTTCTCTCAGCTGTTGAATACTATTCATTGAAGACTGCAGCTGTGGTTAAACGCATCGCTGTTGTCAAAATGTCGAAATAAGTCTTGCAACTCCCTGGTCATTATCTTGACTGAGTTCATTGTAGAGGTTCATCTCAGGTTTTGGTCATTTAATTTTCTACTGACTGCTTGGTTTTACACCTCGCCAGCTGTTTGACTTTCCCAAATGTAATTAATGCTTTCATTGTTCATGCAGACAATCATTATAATGTAGAATTGGTTGTAATGAAAGTGTGTGTAATGCTCACCTGGTACTGGTCGCTTGTGTGATCAGGAGTGTGTGATCATGAGTATGATCATGGGCCTGGTTATTAGTATTGTCATTGGTATGATCACTTGTGTGTAATATTTGCTTGTACTTGTAGCCTGGATGATTATGAGTATGATCATGGGCCTGGTTATTAGTATTGTCATTGGTATGATCACGTGTGTGTAATATTTGCTTGTACTTGTAGCCTGGATGATTATGAGTATGATCATGGCCTTCTTGTTCATACTCATCCAGTTGATTCTGATTGTGGACTTTGCTCATTCCTGGAATGAGTCGTGGGTTGGTAACTTTGAAGAGTCTAACCACAAAGGCTGGTATGCGGGTAAGGACATATACCAGTTAAAAGGAAGGCAGTTGTTAAATGCCTCTTTAATGCTTTGTTTGAAGTAGTTGTTATTATCAGGTGACGGTAAGACTCACAGCCTGTCATATATAATGATGAAAGTACTATTTTTTTGCTCTTCTAACTACCTGTCACTGTACAGTACTGAGCAAAAACGATTGGTCAAAATTCTGTTTCTCTGTCATGATGGTTAGTCAGCCATCATTACATGTCATTGCAAGTGGGCAATTTTTCTATGCTGGGTCGTCATGTCAATGTTTTGACGTATTGTGTACAGTGTATGCTGTGTTGGTGAACTGTTTGTAAACACAGTGTCTTCAGTTGATGCACTATTGACATGATGTCTTCAGTTGATATACTATTTATGCAGAGTCTTCGACTGATGTAATATTTACAGAGTGTCTTCAGTTGATGCTCAATTTACACAGTGTCTTCGGTTGATGAACAATTTACACTGTGTCTTCCACTGCTGTAATATTTACACAATGTCTTCAGCTGATGTACTATTTACACAGTGTCTTCGGTTGATGACCAATTTACACTGTGTCTTCCACTGCTGTAATATTTACACAATGTCTTCAGCTGATGTACTATTTACACAGTGTCTTCAGTTAATCTACTATTTACACGTTGTCTTCATTACAGGCCTCCTCTTCTTCACAATACTCTTCTACTTGCTGGCGCTCATTGCTGTTGTTCTGTTCTACGTGTTCTACGCCACTAACGTAAGTCCTTGTCAAATGTTTCATAATTAGTCTCGTAATAGCGGGTGAGTGACCACCAAATGGTTACGTGTAAAAGGCACCTCTTGACCCATGTGTCTATCCTTGGTCCCATCACTATTGACCCACTGAGCACGCATGTTCCGGTGATGCAATTTTCAAATAGTGTTCAAATTTGTAACATGAGCGATAATATTAGTCATCATTCTCCAAAATGCTACTATAAACCTTTCACTTTTGCATGAGTTGCTATCTAGTGTTTGTACTTTACAATTCTCATGGAGAAAATCAAAAGCTGCTTGAAACAAAAAAAACGAAATGAAACTTTAAAGAACTGAGACAGTGTTCGGAAACTTCATGTTATAAAATACAAATAAAGGGTCGTGTTTCTGCTTTTGAAGAACGGGTTTACCTAAGAATATAATAAGCCCTAGAGAAAATTATCCCGTGTCTTTCCTGGTGAGCACACGTGATTGATTAAAAACAACTTTGTGTGCATGTGTGCATGTGTGTGTGCATGTGTGTATGTGTGCATGCCTGTGTGTGTCAATGTTTCTTTGCCTTCATATATACCCACTGTACATATCTTTGATTATTTCAATAAAAATAAATTAATAAATAAATGGTCATGTGACCCATGTGAGACTAGTATGAAGACCAAAGTTAATTCTGCATCTCTTTTGTTTTGAAAAAGCAGGTGCTTTAAGTTTTGCAAAATTAATTGTGTGGTTTTGTAGACTTGCTGATCAAGTTCCTTTATGACATTAATAAATCAAATTTCTATGTGTTTCTTGAGATGAATGTATTGATGTAACAAGAGAAAAGATATTGTAGTTGTCAACACAATATGACTCATGTATATTGTCTCAGTCATGTTGTGTCTATCTTGTAGGAGTGCCCACTTCACCAGTTCTTTGTCAGTTTTAACTTGATACTCTGTGTGGGCATCTCTGTGGTGGCTGTTCTGCCCAAGGTTCAAGAAGGTAATCCTCTCATATCTTGTACTACACTGTAGACTGTGTCTGCATAAGGCAATCTGCCGTGTTTTTGTAGTTCAGATGTGTCGTGTGCTTTAAGCCGTCTCAGTAGTAGGTTAAATGTCTGACTTTTGTCTTGGGGAATATTATGAAACAAAATCAAGACAGTCTTGTCCCACGCTAGCACGACTTCAATCTCAGTAAGGCTTACATTTCTCCACATGTACTTTTTATAACCTGTACGAAGTCAACTTTCATATATCCGAAACTCAACGTTTACAGACTTTTTGAACTGAAACATGTCAACAAACAGATTTGTCCATCTAATTTTTTTGGTTTACTGAACAGTTTGCAGTTTTTCAACAGGTGTCTGTGAGCTGGGCTGTCAATCATCTGTGCTAACCTATGTCACTGCTGCCCTTATTTGGTCAGTGATGGCTTTAATACTTAGTCTGCCAGTCATCTGTTGTAGCCCAAACCTCATCTGACCTAGCAATGCTAGTTGGTTTGTCAGTGAACCGGCATGGCCAAACCCACATTTGGCCTGATCGAGTCATTCATAGCTGTGATAGGTGCTTTCTCAGTCATCTGTCGTAGCCCTATCTAACCACATCTTGTCTGGCTCAATCATAGACTAGTTATGTTTTGCTATTCATCCCTTGTTGATTGGTTTGATATGCTTTTTTTAAAATAATCTTAAATACTAAAGAGCCGGTTCATCCCACGTTTGGCCTAATCAAGTTGGCGATAGACATAAAAGTTGAATGTTAAGTCTACTGTTGAAGCCCATCACCATGCTTTATTTTATGATGTTCTTAAAGGTTCACCTTTCAGTCATCTGTTTTAGCCCATCCCACATCTGGACTGCTTCAGTCATCTGTCATCTCACTGTACATCATCTACATCACATGGTCAGCCATGACAAACAACCCTGACAAGATAAGATGTAACCCCAGTCTGTTGGATATAGCCGGTAACATCACGGGGAAGGTTTACAACCCCTCAGTTGGTACAGGCTTCGATGGCGAGAGTATTATTGGCCTCATTGTATTCATCATCTGTGTGCTCTACTCAAGGTAAAACTTTGGTAAAGGTGCGGCATGTATTACGCGTTTTCAACTGCAAAACCTTCTACTTGTGAAGGCACACTTACGATGTTCTTACACGTTTTGTGTACTGTAGTTGTATCTACGTATTTGATTTCATCTTTCTTTGAATCATATTTATGTTGATTTGAAGGTGCACCACAGTCGTCTTCCTATGAACAAAATGACCTAGTGTCAAACTCAGTAATTTGTAGATCACAAAAGTAAAATTTCAGCCATCATGACGTTGCACTCCTTCAGACCTCAAGTTACAACCGCATACTAGTAGGTACTTAGCAATAATCAAAGTGAACATAAATTTGTAGAAGGATAAAAATAATAGCCTGCACTGTGTACCTCCTTGGGAGGTTATGTGTTCATCGTTTCAACCCTTGTAACATTGCTATACATCTCCACCTTACAGCGTATGTAAGAAATGATGGAGCTACTTGTGTTTATCATTCTTTTCCCATGTTGCTGCTGCTAGTACCTAAGTCAGTACACCTTACTGTAACGTGTTATTCCAGCATTCGGTCCAGCAGCAGTAGCCAAGTTGGTAAGATGACCCTGCAGGCCTCTGAGAAGACTACACTGGACACTGGTGCAGGTAAACTAACCAATGCATCTTATGTCTGGCAATGTTACTATATGGTTGTTTTAAGTGATGGGCTGCATGTCTGTGCTTGTACGTGTGTGTAAGATGTAAGGCTGTATTATAGTTACTGCACATTACCTTTTATTGTCGGTTACCATGCTCCATACAATGACGAGATAAGTAGAACAAGACTACTACCCATTGGCACATAGAGTTGAACTGTACAATGTTTTATAGCGATTTGCAGGACAAAGGGTTAGGTTACATAAAACAGCTGTATGTGTTGCTGGCAGTGGGAGTCTGCAGTGTCAAGTTGTTCTCGGTAACCCTAATCTCAAAAAGCTTATTTGGTCTAGTTGGGTATAGTAAGTTTCTATTAGACTGTCTAGTTGTCATTACATTTCATTTGGTCTGGGTGGGTATAATGAGTTACTGGTAGACTGTCTAGCTGTCATTGCATTTCATTTCTGCTATCTGTTCTGCCACTGACTGATTCTGTTCTTTCTCATCAGACCCAGACCTGGAAGTCATTGTTGCCGAGGGAGGTAGAGATACATACTTTCTTGCTATGTGACCTTCTGGTGCTTGCCATCCACTTACTTTGTTACTGTTTAGTTCAAACTTTTTGCAACAGTTTGTTGTTAATTCCGTTTTAAGTTGTAGCTGTATTTGTGACCTGCCATGTGCTGTTGCATCTATTCGTATGTTACGTTGGTACATTTATTGAGTCACCACTTGGTTATTGCATGGTGAACTGTTGAGTGGAGCATGGTGACCAGTTAAGTGGAGGGAGGAGCACACAAGCGTGACTATTACCTGGATGAATTGTACTCCATACAAGTAGTACGATAAAATTCTCACCAAATTCGGACAAAAATAATTGCCAAAAATGCCTTTTTTTCATTCTTCAGGGCTTCTAACCTTGTGAATGCCCACAAATTGTCAAACCTTTGTTTGATGGTAGTTCTGATACAAAACCTGAACGTGGAAAATTTACTTAATTTGGTGCCACATGTCTTTCTTGGAAAAATGACAAAAATCACTTGTCGGCCATATTGTGTCCTAAATTGGTGAGATTTTACCGTAGTCATGGTGACCAACAACAATTTTAATTGCAGTAATTTTAAAAATAAGTGATAAGTTATTTTTAGCAAAAATTGAAACGTAACAAAGCTTTGTTGCACAGTCAAAAATGCTGGGCTTTAAATATCCTCTTCGTAATAGATTACATTACCAGAATAATTTGAATATTGCATTTCCGTATTTTTGTGTTGCACATAAAAACAATCTTGCTTATTCTATTTTCTATTCTTGTATGCTTGGTTTTCAAGTGTTGTCTCTTACCATTCCAAAGCATTATTGCAGTAGCACAGGCAGACACTATCGTGGGCATTTTGCTTAGAGCTAATACAGGTCGTCTCCCTCCCATAAGACTTGCTTGTCGTGAAAAGCATGAAACTTGGTTTTTATTTTGATGTTTATGCTGGTATAATGCGTGTCGTGTAACTATATTGTTCACAATTGACTGGATACATTGCTTTACTTAATGTTCATCAGCCTCGTTATCATTCATACATGTCTCCTGTAGACTGATTCAATGGCAATTAACATTCACACAGTGTTCTCCTCAGCTGAAAATTCAAACTGGACTGAAACTAGAAAATTCATGTACATGTTCGAAAGCCTATGTCCATACTGGTGGGGATTTGTGTGTTACATCTTGGAATAAATGCATTGAGCTTCTACCGAAAGTACAAAATGTGCTAATGACGTATTTGCAAATACGTCATCAAACTCGTTGCATAGGTTTTCAAACTTGACACCCGTAAGTCAAATTCATCACACCAAACTTCAATCTCGTCACAGTGACAAGTCAAAACAGGTCGCTGAGAACACGAACGATGTATGATTTATGTGTCACTATTGCTTTTGTCATTGTTGACGTTTGAAACGTAAGTTTATAATCTTGTTAACAACGTACTGACAAACTGCGACATACACTCAAATTTCATTACTCCGCGCCAGTTCATGACAGTCCTTTCCACAAGTCTCGCTCCAAATGTTCTGTATTTACAAGTTTTTTCTTTGGTTTGGCAAACTTCAATCACAAAGACCATTTAATTCCTGGAGGCTTCACATTAATGCAATTGGACTGTGTGTATGAACAAGTACATTGTTTGAGGTTAGGTTTTAGTCAACACATGTGGTTACTAAATTGTTGGTTCCTGGTTTTTTTCATCCAGTCGTTTTTCTATTGATCTTGTCTGGGTATTCAGAGGTGTTTGCTTGTTCCAGCTGCGTCTGCAGACTCTGATGACGAGGAGCGACAAGGACAGAAGGTGTGGGATAATGAGAAAGAGGGCGTGGCCTATAGCTACTCTTTCTTTCATTTCATGATGATTCTGGCATCAGCCTACATGATGATGACTCTCACAAACTGGTACAGGTAAGTTGAGGGGTACGACACTTTGCTAATGTATGTACAGTTGAATCATGCTTGGGGGCATGACTCTTTGTTATTGTGCACTTAGGTGGAGCTAAAGGGCACTGTGCTAATATACAGGTGAATCATGCTTGGGGGCGTGACACTGTGCTATTGTGCAGGTAAGTTGAGCTAAGAGGCATGACACTTTGCTGATGTATGGTTAAGTCGAGCTGAGGCAAACGACACTTTGCTAATGTATAGAATCATGCTTGGTGGCATGACACTGTGCTATTGTACAGGTAAGTTGAGCTAAGGGACATGACTTGTTGCTAATGTAGAGGGAAGTGAAGCTGATGAGCGCACCACTTGCTTATTTACAGGTAAGTTAAGTCAAAGGCCGTTGTGTTTTACGTTTGTCCTTCATTTTATGGTAATTACGGTCTCAGATTACATAACCAAAAGCCCAATAAATACAAGTAGGCAGACATGTGGACATGCTTGACTAAATCAACACTTAATCAAAAATAATACCAGTGGTATTTTGTTATCATGCTTATGGTCAGTTAGGGTCAAATTGTTTCACTCCCTTTTCCTGCCAGATTATTGAATAATGGTTACTCAAAAACAACTCTTTGAAGCCAAGACGTGTCAGTAGGTGCTTCGGCCATTTACAAGCTTGTTGCTAACTGACTACCTGTGTCGGGTTGTATTAGTACTAATTTGTCTATGATGATTTTTAATGTGACCTGGTTGTTAAGTTTTACTTGAAAGAGACTGTGACTGAGAGTGAAGCGTAAAACTTAATGTTGGGTATGTGAATGAATCTACCTGCTGCAATAACTGACCACATTAAGTGTTGTACAACACCAGATGCTTTGTCCACCAGATGGAGCTTGCTGTTATGTAACACAGCATTAATGTATGCCACCCTACATCTGTTAATACTTTGGGCAAGCTTGTGTCAACCATCTCCCTTGTTTGTTGCAGCCCCAAGTCGGACCTAAAGACTCTCCAGTCCAACTACCCGTCTATGTGGGTCAAGATGGCCTCCAGCTGGGTCTGTGTTGCCATATATCTTTGGACATTGGTGGCACCAATATGTCTGCCTGATCGAGACTTCAACTAGAGGACAGGAAAGTCGTAATGTACAAGGTTTCTTGGAACAGGCTTGAGCATCAAGTGTTTCAGCAGTCTTTGTGTTGAAGAGTCTAAAAACTCAAAAGTTATGAGCTTGCAAATGTTTGCAAGTCTTTTACCAAACAAAAACTCTGGTGGTCTGAAACAAATGTACTACTGATAATATAAGTTAATGAGATTCTCGACTTTCTACTAGTAATAACTACAAACATAAATCGTTTAATAGCTGTGTTATAAATTGGCATGATAGACTATAGTACATGGATCGCCAACTCTGTATATTTTCAATGGACGAAATCTGTGATCTTGCGCATGATGTCACTATTCACCAGTGACACCTGGCAGACATAGCACGCATTACTTCCGGAAAGTTCGTCGTTTGCTATACTTTACAGTAAAATAGATGCTAGAATTTCCCATCACAGTACACTAACCGCAAGCCGAGTTCACAATGTTTAGAGGGTGGTGCCTCCTCTAGGATATTTCGCAAGAAAATGTCGGAGTAGTGAATCCGTTGTCTATAATCTATGGTACACGTTGATATTGTATTGACGCACGGTGAGGAGAAAGTTCCAGGTTTAAACCACATTCAAAGATCTTTTCAGACTTAACTATAGCTTACATGATACGACCAACATATGGTGTGTGTGAAGGCTATTTACTTGTAAAGCATTCGTGTAAGCTCATGTTTCCGAGTTACTTAATACATGCTACTGAAGGGTGGATTTTGTCATTGTTTAGCTGTCAATATTGAATTCGTTACCGAAGCACTTAAGAGTTCAAAAATATTGCCAACAACTTAAGTCGCAGGCAATGCACCATTTTAGGGTTGGCCAAATCCATTTAACTCTGATGCATCTCCTTGGTGGTTTTAAGGTTCTTGTGGATATCAGCCGAGGTCTATCCTTGACAAAGTTACGAGTTTGATTTTATGAACTTAAGAGGCTTTATTTATTTTTTGTTACTGGCAGCTAAATATTGAGGAAATACAGTTTTAAATGAGGATTTAAGGATTTTTGAATTGTAACCTTGTTCTTGTTGTGGCAGTTATTTCCCAAGTATAAACTAGAGCTATAATTAAAATTGAAGAGCATGACTAATTATGCCTGGTTGACGTGTATGTTGTCTCTATTTCCAAAACGTGTAAAGAAGTTGCAAGGGATGGCAATTTTTGTCTGCCCAGTTGACCACAAACCCTATAAACTCGACGGAAATGGCAATTTACAATTAATTTCTGAAGCCTGCTCGATACATTTCTTAGAAAATTACTATTGACAGTATTTCAGTCATTGTCATTTCGTAAATTGTCAGGGGGAATACCCCTTACTCACCTCAAGTCTTGTTACTGAGGAGGAATCCCTGCCCAATTTGTTCAGTTTTGGCAAGTCCCCCCTCAGACTAAATTCCTATCGTTACGGGCCCCGAAAGTGTCAGTACTGTTACGGGTAGGGTTTCAGATTTGAACCCCACTTTTTCAAAGCTATTTAAGTTGTCTTATTTCCTTTTTGTCAATCACTTGCAATGGAACATACATCAGGACCAGATGTCTAACAAAAGTAGCACCACCCTAATTATGTGAATGCTGACGTTCAAATTCTTTTTGTGGGTTATATCATTTCATTCAGCTGTGTGTTTTAATTGTATGTGCTTTTGTTGTTAATAAATTTATATATTATGAGGTGTTGTTACTTCATACTGTAACTTCGTAGTACACTATCAATAAGGATATCTCAAACCTTATTCACAAAAATTGACCATTTTTACAATACACGTTTGATTGAACACAACTTTGTAGTTGATGAATTGTCGACATTTACGAGAGGACAGTACAAATGTGGATGATTGAACTCCTAATTCAAATGGTAAAAGGAAATTCATTTATTAATGCCCTTATTAAGTCTATATCAAAATACAAAATTATAACTTATCACAGAGGTTATAAAGACACGTGTATCAGCCATCAAACACCTGAGACTAATCTGCAGTAGCAATCATGCAGGTAATGGTCGGATATAATGTGCCTGAATTTTGAGAACCAGTTTTGTCCACTGAATAACCGGCAGGAAAATGGTTCTCAAAATGTGGACACGTTATATCCAACTATTGCCAGCATGCATGAGGAATTCCTCAGAAATAAACATTCGTATGTAATTTAATTCTGTACACGCTCCTTTACACGATGTCGCACATATCATAACACAGGAGTCCTACAGACAGAATTTACAACCCTGACCAAGCCGTGGAGGACAAATCTTTATTCATTGACCCACACAAGGACCTGACGACACCACACTATGTATGCTGCTTTCAATGTACCTTCATCCAAAAAAAGTAACACTTAGAAGTCGCACTGTTGTGAAATTGGTTTCAAACTGTTCCTTAAGAATAGACGAGTGGGATTGAGACACAGCCATTACTTGAAACCAGGTGACATGTCCTGCTTGTACATTTGCTGCACCAACCATGGTCTTTACTAATAATGATTTGCATGTTCTTTTCAACACCGGAAAGCACTGTAAATTTATACATGAAAGAAGACAGGTTGACAGAAGGCAGGTTGGTACAAACAACTTTGATGAACTGGTGCCATAACTTGCCAGTGAAGCTCAGCTGTCACCTTCACATCGGTTCCAATAACGCGCAGAAATTACATGCAAAAGTTCACAGTTACGACATCAGAAGTCGTTTTTGCATGACTTGCCTGCAGAAATCATTACAAAAGTCACCACTGTTTTGTAACAGCAGCATACACTCAAGTGTGCCCTTGAATTTGATAGCTGTCAATCAAAGTAAGACTCCAATAAAATACATTTTACTCACTTCATAACTCAATCATGACAACACAATGGCAATGGAAAACAATCCTCTACAACTCGACCTTGGTGACAGTTTAAGAGGTTTGATTGCTCTAATCACATCATTCAGTACCAGCAACAGGTCTTCAGTACTTTTCAAAGTGCCATCATTTTATGACCACAGGTAAAAATTTAAGGTTATGCAGCATGCAATTGACAAGTCTGCATTCAGCCAAATACTTACGAAGTACATATTTTTTGAGAGCTGAAAGCCTGGATTTTATTCTAGGGTCTTGCAAAATCAAAGTGCGTGTTATTTGTTTCCTTTACTGCATTATAGACCAAAAGGGATATTCTTGGTATGTCAGTTATCTCGATATGATAGCACCCCGGGTATCCATAATGTGTTTGCAGCAAATACTTGCCACATTTTGATGCAAGCTGTTAAAAATCTATCAAGATGACAACAACCTGCTTGAGAACTTTTACTTAACAAATCCGATTGCATGCCACATTTCTTGAGCAGTTTCCCACTAAAACTGGGCAATGTGGACCTTGATACAGTTA
Organism: Phoronis australis; assembly: GCA_002633005.1. Lineage (NCBI taxonomy): Eukaryota > Metazoa > Phoronida > Phoronidae > Phoronis > Phoronis australis. The sequence continues at coordinate 1,262,600 of NMRA01000014.1, read as the reverse complement.
GATACGTGGCTAGGACATATAAGTGCCTTAAGCTAGTATTTTACACATCCAAACGGAGTCTTAACTAAAAGTTGTCACAGTTGTCATGGTCCCAAGTGTAACTAGTTACAAGAGGTAGCTTAATATCCCAGGTTTGACACAAGGTTATGAACTAAAATCAATCATTGACAAAACATCATTCGATTGACTATTTACGTTGATGTCTAGAACATTAGAAACCGGGTCATTTTTGAAGTCATTCAAATCGCTCCTTTCAAAACTTGACTCAGCACAGTCCTCCTTGGTAGGTGGTACAGCCAGTGACTCACTGGTAACTTGTAGATTATTGGCTGGTTCAGATACTGTAGCTTGTATCTCATTGGTCGTCTCAGTCACTGACTCAATGACACCTAATAACTCATTGTGTGGCTCATCCAATGACACTTCATTGGCCCCTTCACTGCTCTGCTCATTACCCTCTGTATCCATGATATCGTCTGGCATATCAGGGTACATGATTTGCGCAGTATGCGTGAAGCTGTTATCCGACATGGAGGGATCAAGTCGGATAACAACAGAGTCACCACAGGCTAGCATACTATTTCCAGTCGACTGCAGTGCTATTTTAGCCACACTAAATTCATCGTCCACTATGTTAGGTGGGTGGTCATCTATATCCTGGGCTACACTACAGTCTGTTTGTACCTCACTCTGTTGGCCACTTGTACCGAAAGTACCTCCACTTACAGCCCTAACCATGTCCAAAACTGGAGGAGACACTTTATTAGCCTCCCCTTCAGCCTTGTTAAGACATGACAACACTTGCATTTTTTCATCAAAACAGCACTGATCAACACGCTCTCTACCAGGAGGGTCTTTCGTCTCAGTTCCAGGAGATTCGTCATAACTCATCAAAACTTGGTGCTTGAAATCCAACACATCACTCGTTTTCTGTCCATTGTTAGTATTTTTAGGTAAATCAGTGGTCAATGTTGCATTCACCTGTTGATTGGTCACTTGGTTGGACGGGCTGTCCACACTGGCCAAAGCATTAGCAACATTGCTTGAAGCAGCTGCTTGGTCACATTTGCGCATAAACCCAACATTTTCAAATACATTACCTCGATCTGCTCTCACAGGAGATTTGACATCAGACTTTGGAACGCACACTTCGGCCTGCTTTGCAACCTCATCTTCAGAAGGCTCACCTTTTTTGATAGCCTGTTTCAAGTACACACCAGAGCGAGTAGACAAGACTTGCATGACATCCACTTGACCTCTGCTTTTTGTTTTCTCTGGAGACACGTGAGGGTTGCTCCTGGTTGATCTTGTATGTTCTGACCTGCCTAGCTTGACCTTATCAATATTCATGACATTCACTCCAGGACCCACTTGATCACTGGAGTCAAAGGTCATTCCACCATCAGCTTCACCATCAAGGTCAATTATGTACTTGACAGGGTCTGCCTCACGATGCAGTTTGCTACTATGAATCTTACGCAAATGACTTCTACACTCTGATTTATTGTAGGATGTGAAGCTACACAAGCGACACTTGAAGCGTTTCCAGCCAAGGTGACGCACAGCATGGCGACGCAGATTGGATATACTGCCATATTGTCGTTTACACCGCAGACACACCAAAGTATCCATGTTCACCATGCCATCTATCTGGCGCAGGTCTTGCTCACTGAAGCCAGCCAAGCAACTCTCCCTTTCCACCCGTTTGTTCTTTAGTTCCTTTGCCTTAATTACGTCAGCGCTGAATTTGTCACTCCCATGAACTTCACCAGGTCGCTGGTATATCTCACCATCATCATGTCGCTTCACCCTTATCAACCTTCTGGGTCTCCTCCCAGATCCATCGTCACCAGCCTTTAACGTTGTCTTCACCCTCAGCTTAGGTGCATTGCACAGCTCCATGTGGCGAGTTAAATTTTCTTTCTTCACAAATACTTTATTACACTGCTGACAAGAGAATTGCTCCACCCCTGCCAAGCTTTCATTGGCCCCTTGCTTGGCTGCTTCATTAGCCACCAGCAGAGCTGGAGTGGGTGCTGCCTTCACTTCAACCGGAGGACAGCAGTCTTCAAAGTGACGCTTCAGTGTCTCCTCCTTAACAAACAATTTTTCACAGCGATTGCATGAGAAAACACGGACTGGAGTGTGACCACTTAATCTTCCTACCGTTTGCTCTTTGACTTGTCTCTTAACTTTAACACACGTTTTCACGTGTTTCTCTAAGGCACTTTGCTTGCCAAACACTTTATTGCATTCCTTACACTTGAACAACTCAAACTGTGTCTTCTTTACGTTTCCGCTGCGCCGACTGACCTTAACAGGTTCTGGTGACAACTGTTTTCTCTGTTTTGTCTTTTTGCCTTTGATAACATTTTGCTGGGTAAGAATAACTTTGCATTCCTGGTTTTTGTTGACAATGTCCGCTGGTACTGACGTCACTTCCTCCTTTACTTTGCATGGTGAATGATACTCACCCACCTCTCCAGCAGACTTATACACACACCTCTTCTTCAGCGTTTCCGTCAACCGTTCTGCCTGCTCTTTGGTCTTGCGGTGTGTCCTCTGCAGGTGTCGCATGACTCCCCACAGCTGGGCAAACACAGATGAGCAGTATATACATGGATAGAAAGGCTGCTTGACAGAGTGAGAGGACATCATATGAGAGTGTAACATCTTGACAGAGCTGTACTGTACATTACACTTCCGACACTTGAGGGCGTTGACATCACAGTCTGACACTGTCCTCAGCTGCTCCTTTAAAGACATCTTGTCATGCTGTCTCAGTATCCTAAGTGCTGGAGGACTAGGAGCAGACCCAGAGCCATCAACGTGGATTTTACCAGGAGAATTGCCATCAATTTGTACAGTAACAGTCTGAAACCTGCGACTCTTACGCATTGGATGGCCTTCTCCATCCTTCACGTCGTCTCCATTTTCTCTCCTCTCGTCCCTCTTCCGTTTCGTTACTCTCTCATTCTTTTCACTTGTTTCCGAACTCTCATCTTGATCTTTCTTGCCTCTCTGTCGAAGGTTCATCCTAACATAACCATCACCAGCCTCAGGGTTTACAATACATACTGACTTGTCTTCTTCTACATCTGTCTTGTCATGACAGCCTGGCCGAGAATCACGACTTCCACCATCATCGGAGTCAGTGTGCCCGTTGGTGTATCTGTTATTAACAGATTGAAATACAGCATTTCCATTGCCCTCAATTGCTGAAAGAGTCAGCTGAGTCTGCAAGGTGGAGTCTCGCTTTTGGAGCTCTAGTTTATGAAGAGCAGCATCGAGAGTCGACTTCAATGACTGGGAAGATCCTTCATTTGATATTGCAGCTGACTCGCTCACCACTCCATTGGTTGACGATACTCCTTGCAAGTCACCAGGTGTCTCTGGCTGCAAGACAACCACTTGCTCTGTCACTTCAGATGGTGATGTATAAAGTGCCTGGAAAACAGACAGCATGACACAATCAAATACATTAAACCTGACTATGCAAAATAGACAGCATGACACAATCAAATACAATAAACATGACTATGCAAAATCAAGAAAAAACATTTTTTGACATTAGTTTCAGGGTGCAAGTGGTTTGATTCACAACTCACATAAACTTTGTCATTTCAAAATCCACTGAATTTCATATGGTCACATGATCAGTGCTAGTCCAACCGTAGTCCAACTGAACATAAATCCGAGACAATCATCAGAGGATTGAGATGATCAATATATAAGTACACCAAAAAATCTATAGTTTGGTAGGCTACACAACGGCCTCTATTGTTGGCTTTGGTGATGAGAATTTCACTTAGCGCTGCATTGAGTCTGAAAGTTTTCAGTTCGATCAGCTTGGTTCCAGTTTTTAGTCTCATTATCAGTTCTCATTGGTTCAGCCCAGAAGCTCAGGAAACTGATACGTTTAGCAATGATAACAAGCTTATCTTCTCATCAAAAACTTCAAAAAAAACTTCCACAACTTCCTTTAAACAGTCTATATCATTTGGTAATTGTAAAACTTCATGAAATCCTTTCATGCTTCATCAAACAACTTTTTGATACAATGTCCACTTTCAAACCATTACGGTACATTTTGTGATCCTTTAAAACTGAAAAATCTTAATTTCTGCATTTAATTGTCACACAATCATTTATAATCTAATGGCTGGACTTTATAATGAAAATTGTCAGATTCATTTTCTGCTTCGAATGTGTATTTCTAAAAAACCAAAACTGTCAGCGATTATGTGTTTGAACCATATGTCCTAACTGTACACATAGAGGGAACCGTGTCTCACATTTTATATTTATTCTCAAACAACAGAGATAGTCCCTTTTTAAGACACCTGAGCGACTCTTTGATTTTTGACAGCCAAAATCTCCATTGTTCGCAGGAAAATCAAAAATTTGAACACGGATCCTTGTCATGGACCAAAAATAAGTGTGCACTATAAATTAACTGATCAGAAGTTCAAGACAAAAGCATCGAAAATGAGAAGACCTTAAAATAGCTGATTAAAGATTTGTCACTTAATTGGAATCAATTGAAGTCATCCTAAACAATTCACATTATTTGCCATATAATTTATAGTTTTAAGACAATGTTACGAGTGGTATAATATACAACACGAATAACTGATTTTTGAAAAAATTTCACAGCGGCTGACTAGTACCTTTCAATTCTTAATTACATGTTTGTCCAAGTCACTATAATGACAAAAATATTTTGGACTAGAATGTAAATAAACTTTGACAAAACCTATGGGAAATTCGCTACAAGAAGCCAATAATTAGTAGGCTGGTAATGGTTGACACTACCACTGCAGCCTTCCACAGAAGATCAGCCAAAATACATTCTTCCCAACACTGTTGACCGGGTCTATATTCTTCAATTTTACATTTGTTGTCAGAATCTTCCAATAATTAAGTTGTTTATCCAAATACTGTGCATATCTATACAAAATCTTGTCAATTAGTGATGCACAATTAGCGGAGTTAATCAAGTGCAAACAGGGGAGATAAGTCTTATTTATTTTCAGCAGCTTATAATTCCAGGTAAAAACATTTCTTTAAAAATCTAATTGATTCAGTTTTGGGTTATTTGAGATATACTTCACTAATCAGTATGATCCAAACATCTGACATACAATTATCTGTCTTTCTCAAGCACGGGCCAATTTCTAATTCTGGTGTGCAAGACAGGTCGAGTTGACGGAGACAAAACACATTCCCTTCATTTACCGGCATTTCCGTGTGAATGGTTTAATTATCTTATGGCAAAATAATGGCAATTGAGCAAATTGGCAAAGAATTTATCAAAACTGCATTAAACATTCATACAAGAGCTCAGGGAGTGAATTTTAAATTTAAAAAACAAAAATTAAACAAAGCCACAGACCACCACTATTATTAAGTATACTTTTCTTCAAAATTTCAAAACTGAAACATTCTAATGAATTTTTTTACCAATCAAATACACATACTAGTATAATAATTCTGTCTTGACCAACACAAAGAAAGTCTGTTAACGACTGTATGGCTAGGTGTGTCAGGTAACTTGTGATAGTGTACTAAGTTCCAGATCAAGTTAACATTCAAAAACGCAAAACCAAGATTAGACCCGTTGAGCTGAAGTCTTTAGAACTGCTGAACTGGGGAAATTTGACAACACCTAATTCCATCACTAACGACATGAGAAGAACACAAAATCGTTATTACAACTGTGTTTCTTTTTTTCAACATTCACATTGGATATTGCATTCCAGAATAGTACAGCTATAGTTAAATACTACTTCAAACGGTTCATTTAGTTCTAACACATGAAAATATGTAACAAATTAGTAATATATAACATAGTGTAATGTTTTCTTCCTTTCAAGTTTTTTTGAACTCAGGTGCGTACCTCGGCCAAAATCATAAAATCGACTATTCCTGTCTATTTCAATGACTGCAGTTCCTTGTATAACACTATGGGCAAATTACTTCATAACTGTACCACCTGATGAGTGAAAACGGTACAGAGAATGATATGAGAGAGTGTCTGTGAAGCTATCCAACAGAACATACAGTTGTTTTTAATTGTTTATGTTAATGAAAGGCTACTAGAGAACCATACACTTTTCTGTACAACAATTTTACTTAATGATTCAGATATTGCACGTTCATTACAGTGTTTAATGTTTTCCCACTGGCAAGTTAATCACCCCTATCAAACACGCGTAGTCCAATAGACAGCCTCGTCATTCAATCATTTCTCAATGAATCTCACTTAGTGGCTAATTTATCTAAAACAGCTGTAGATCTTGACCAGGGCAAACTTTTATGGAATTTTCGTCTGTAATTTTGTTCGGATTACCCATAAGGTACTGATGTTTAAACACCCTAATAACCATTGAAATCATGTACAACAAGGTCTTGACAACTGTGAACTCCATCTGCAGTCATATGAACCACCCACAGTGTTTAGTAATTAATGAACAATAATATCAAAGCTGCAATTTGCCCTTTGAATTCTTAATCGAATCGCTTTGGGGTTTAAAACTTTATCACGCTCATCCTATCTTGATGATGTTGTTGGTAATGGAAATAGAATCTTATCACAGCAAGGAAGACCATGAGACCAATAATAACACAAGACCAATTATGAGAATTTAAAAGACCTTTAATTCAAATTCCATTTTCTTAACCAGCTCAACAGGGCACAATGCAGCATTTAACTGCTAGGAGCAAACTGTATGACTAACAGTTACTGTATGACTAACACTAATACTGTATGACTGACAGTTACTGTATGACTGACAGTTACTGTATGACTAACAGTTTCTGCAGCTAATGAATATTCAACATACCCGCACAAACCGGTGCACGTCTCTGCAATAGACCCGCTTGTGCGCCATGAAGTTTGGTAGAGCGCGAAATAAGTTGCGGCAGACTTTGCACTCGAAGATAACATCACACTCATTTTGAAGCAGCTCCTTGACTTCACAGGTAGCAATAGACATACAGTTGACGATCTACAACAAGGGAAGGGGTACAAGTCTTCAGGGGTAACATGCGTACAGTTCATGATCTGCAATAAAACTCACAGGCGTCAGATTCAACCAGACAGATAAGGCAAAATACAAGCACAAGAAGCAGAACAGGCTCATTGCATGCAGATCTCTCCCCTGAGATCTGACTTATTGTATGACAACTACATAACACAGAACCACAAAATTGAGAAAGGTGACTTAGTGCTAGTACAAACACCCTGCACAGACTACTATCAGTATTCTTTCTCTCATACAATGTAAATGAAATAAATACTCAATTTGCCTTTTGCTGATGTCACAACAAGAGATCTAGTAATAAGATTATATCACTGATGTTACATGTGCTTGAACTGCTCATAAGCCCCAAAAACAATATTATTGAAAGATGGCAAAAACAGAACACATGTTAAGCATTACCTAAAGATATAGTCAGGCTGTGGTGATTTACGTGTCGCTGTCTCAGGCATGGGTAGGAACATGCACACTCACGGAATTCTTTCAAATTCTGCTTGTGAAATGTTAATAGATGCAAAACACTGCGTTTTAAAACACATCTTTCTTTTGAGAAAAAAGACCGAAAAAATTTAAGCAAGATTTCTTGGGTAGGTAAAATGAAAACAAGTGGGTCATTTGCCATGTACTTTCATTTTTATCTTTATTGGTCACTTGGCAAAAGCATTAACAAAGTGACGATTTTGAGGGATGATTACACAACTTCACTTGTTGATGGCGGGGATGAAAATAGCCATTTTTGAAATCAGGATTTCTCACACATATGGCTGACATATGACGAACTGAAACAGGTCGTCAAAAACCACAAATTACTTTTTAAAGCCAGCTGCTTTTACGGTAGGTAACGACCTCTCAAATAAAGAAACATAATCAAGAACCTAAACCACTTTGTAGGAATTTGTCGATCAGCGGCAAAATGTACCCAGTACGGATTGCAGATTTTTACCAGCAGGTCTTGTGTTTAAACCACTTTAAAAATAACATAAATTCATAGGTTAAAGTATATTCATGAAATACCAGGAAATGCCCTTCATGAACCCTTTTGAGTTCTGTATAATTGGAGATAACAACTGACTGTGGAATCCCGCGACAAGATGCGGAAGTAATGTTTTGTTGGAGTAACTGCTGACTAGAAGTATGAGAAGTTATCAATACTCAATTCAAAACAAAGACGGCAAATTTTAATAGCAGCTCCATCTATAAAAATGGCCGACTTAACATTTGATACGTCTGCGTAATAATAACTTGTGAGCCATTGCAAGGAAAAACACACTCATATACATTCATGCCAACTAATATTTCAAATAGTTTCAGAATTTTCACAAAGCTGATGCCTACGGACAGCATTCTGTTATGATCTCTTGTAAGCAGAATATTAAGAGCTACCGTAATTACATTTTGCACATTGTAAATAAAATCTAACAAAGGATACAGGTATTCTGAACTTCAAACAACTCTGTCACACACTGCAAGATCCAGGATACAGTCTCCAAACTCGGACTCGACTTAGATTTAAGACTTGAAACTTAATCAATCATGTTGCATTATTCATTCAAATACAATTATATCAAAGTGTCTAGAGAAACTGGTCAATTTCAGAGTCTCATTACAAATTAGAGCTCAGGTCCAGCGACAGTTTCTACTCCCAACCATTACAAACAAAGTGATATTGAACCACTATTTTTCAAAGGTCAAGGTCAGATGCAAGATCTAAGCAAGGTGTATGAGATGCTTGTCTGCAATCCAAGGTGAAGCAGGACAGATGGGTGACCCCCCATAACTCTTTGTACGTTTCAGTTTGTCCTCGAGTACATTGACGTAATGATGGACGCCCAGTCTTCAAAATCATAAGAAATGTCTTTTTGAAAAAAAATGTTGATTACGGAATTATTTGTTTGAGTTGGAAGGATTTATAGATTCCAACTGCATCTAAACATATCCATCTACACTCAAAAGGTATATATAGTAACGTAACTTGGATAGGTTAGCCAGGCTTAAGCAAACTTTGCAGATAAACCTTCCAGCACAGTCTTGATTAGGATGTGCTGGTGATACTGGCTCATTGTCCCAAATTCAAGAATTTCTATTAACAACTCATCATCTCAATGTTCCACACCATGGCCATCAGAGACACAAGAAAATGTGGCGTCGGCAACTACTTTCGATAATCCTATGAACTGTTTTTATTTTCAGACTCTGCTGATACAAAACGTACTAATAGGGTCCGACAGTTAAGAAATATGTTGAATGCCCAATCTTCAAAACAAAAAAAATAATTTCCTCTTAAATTTCAGTGTCCAAATTTCAGACCACACCAGAATGAAGATTTTTTTACCATACACCCATATGGCCAGTGGTACTACATAAGGGCTTGATTTGGTGACCTGCAGGTTGCCAATTATGGAACCTTAGATTTTGTATGGAGACCTGGTAAAAATCCCACGTCGCCACACCATATAAGTGTGCACACACTCAAAATACTAGAGGAATTGACCAGATGCAGATTGACATCATGTTAGTTTGCCCCCGGAAGTGGACAAGATATTGGGGAAATTGATCATCAACAAGCATACAGGACACTCTTAATTTTCTGTTCAAATAAAAAACAAAAAAACAAAAGATTCCGTAATCTTGTGCGTACTGGTACATATTTGCCCAGTTTGACAGCTTTTCACTTCAGAAATATCATTAATTTAATTTCCGCTCTTGCCAACATCTAGGGTTCAACAACCTCAGTTTCCATTTGGTGATCTAGGAATTTTGCTCAGTAACATTCAGCTTATGCTAATTAAGTGTCAAACCCTCAATTTTGACTACATATGAAATATTTAATATACCTGTTGTACTCCAGAGATCCCTAGTTCAATAGATGGTCTCAACAATGAGTAATCAGACACATCTTGGTCCTTCTTCAACTTCTTTTTTTCACCTTTATCTTTAGAATTGCCCGACATCTTGAAGAGCCAACTAAGCCAGGGACTAGCCTAGCCAGGCAAATGGCAATTGCTGCAACAGATGTGTTATTTCCTCAAGTTATGGAAACAAAGTTGAAATTTTTCTTAAAAAGTATGCTACTAAATTTTAGTATAATAACATAACTTCGAAGCGCACACGCCCAACTCGCAGTTGTCACTGTCAAGTTGTCAGTGAAACAAATTTGAAATAAAAAGTCAAGGATAATGATATATCTGGTATTCTTTCGTGAGTAATTACAATTAAAATTTACAAACAATGCTCGTTAAACTACAAGTAGATTGAAATCGTCATCAGAATTTATGAAACTTGTATTTAGTTCGATCACAATCTGGTCGCAATTGAGGTCTTAGTCAGTCGCAATCGGACAGCCATTGGCCGAAACAAAAGCCAGAACTTAGAATACGTTTACCTCGTTATTACGAAGTATTTCATGACCAGAAGTACTCCAAAGTTTGTATTCTAAGTAGTAGTAATGCTCCTATTATACGTCATATAAAAAATACCTACTAGCGATCTTCAATTTGTCTAATATTTGTCGATTGCTTTCTCGTCTTTTCTATTTCTTGAACAAACCGGGTGCATTGTGGGATAGAAAATGCAGTGTTGACAACTATCGCCATCTATTTGTTGTTATGAAAACTTCACTTGACCGCGAACTGACCTCGGTTATAGTTTCTCTTTGATTTTTCACTACTTCTAGGAAATAAAGTGATTTATATTTTTATCTATGAACGCAGAACATAACAGCGAAGGATTTTAACAATTCGTGTAATTTTTCAAAATGTTGCTAGAAAGTGCCATCTATCGACCACTCACAACACCACATGCACACAGGTTTGTTTACAGTTTGCACTGTCGGAATTTACAGAATGGTTCAGTTCGACAGTTGTATGAAATGGTTCTTAAAATAGTAAGCCTATTTTCACCCTTAGTGCAAAGCTGTATAAACTTCGAGCACTGTGAGAAGTTAACACACGGCAGTTCCTAGGTTGCCTTGTGTCAAAAACCATCTGAGCTGTAGCGTAGTGTTGTCAGGGTTGTCAATCCTTGGCAGCTTTGCACGAGATGGAATCCTACCGTCAGCCACACTACTTGGGGAGCTCTTGCTGAAATCATTCTGAAGTGACAACCAAACTCTGGGGGTGCATTCTGAAGGTGAAAGAAACTCATAAAATCTCATTAGATGCAAACACTCCGGTGTCATCAAGAGAGGGGTCCAGACATATCTCAGTTGCTTGGACCACTTGAGTTGGGCTTGGGGGGGGGGGAGACATGTGAAGTACGGAAAGATTCCCTCCCCCACCTGTACCCCCTGCCGCTGACGCTACAGAAACTCCAGTCACTAATAAAATACTCCCAATGACAGTGATTGGTTTATATTTGTCATTTTTCTTTCAAATTCTGTGTATTTCGGGAGCTGTTGAAGCGACACTCCCAATGTCATTCCCCATATTTTTTCCATTGGATATGCTGTGCTGTCCAATTCACTCTTCTTGTGCCCGAATTTTGCATACTTCTTACCCCGTAATCTCCTGCCTGATATGCTGATATACCGGTTTTCTCGACTTTTGTTGTCCTCAGTAGTAGAAATCCCTTCTGCACCCATGCAGTATAAGGAAAAAAACAAGTTGCCTAAACAAGTATTTTTTAACAGAAAGGACAGTCTCATTGTTCAATCAAAAATAATTACTGAGTACTGTCTACATGACTACTCATTCTACAGGTATTCTCATATTGTTATTTGCATATGCGTTAAGTTCGGTCAAGCGTCCAATCACTGTCCATTTTTGAAAGTCACATGATTTGCCGTGTGACTGGAGTGTACTCATGCACAAATAACATATATGTCCGAGGTACAGTTAATGGTGGAAGGGAGAGTTACACTTTTTGAAAGCAACATTTTTCAGAGATGTCGACTAGATTTATTAAAGCTAGGAACCCTTTTCCTCCACTACCACCTCTCATATTGGTTCTTGGACAAGAGGTTGCAATCTAGCCCTTCCCAAAATATTTAGGATAGCCAACTATGTACAATCAATTTTGGAAAGCATTTAAAAATTCGGATCAGTAAAAGCACTGTAATTTTTGAGGTTAGCCATATTAACGAAGTCCAGTCCAGAGTCAATACTGATACTGTTAGTTCTTGATAGACAGAAAAAATATTTTAACTATTGTAGTCGGAATTCAATTAAAATCACAAATTATTAATCTCAGTGAGTACCATGGTTTACCAGTTTGGCCGAGGTCTGAGAGATGAAAGCGAACTTCAAGAATGTTCTGAAAATTTCTGTATGTGAACAATTCGGCAGTATTCACATACAGGTTGCATAAATTGATCATCAAGTGTCCTTTTTGCCAGTTACTTTGTGTAGTATTGTCAGGTCCACACAGAACACAATGTAGAAATTGGCGAGTTTACCTACTGCTTTACTATAATGCATGCACTACACATACCCAGCAGAAAACTTGAGACTCCTTCACACTATTCTTCACTCATTTAGCCCACAATACATGGAATTGTATTTTGTCAAATTTCTTATCAAAAATCTTCAGCTCTGTACTGTGTATCAAACACTTTTAAGTCTGGTCTGCACGCCACCTGTTGGCCACATCACATGACCTAATGACCCCAAGACCTTCTGCTTACCCTATTGTACAGTGTAGTCGTCAAAAAATAACATAAAGTAATCGTTGCAGTCTGCCTCTGAAAAATGGAAACCTGCAATTATTGATTTTTGTGCGAAAAAAAATTGAAATGCCGTAACACTTCTTTATACTATTCCAGGTTTCAACAAATGATTGAAAATCTTTGTTTTTTTGCAAAGTGCTCTACTTTTTATAAAAAGTGATCCCTTTTAGTTTTAGCAGACCTGAGGGCAGGAGTACCCACTGGCATGTAGCACAGATCCGGAAACGTAAACAGTGACTGCCTAGTTAAAAGTAGGCTTCCAGTTTAACATTAATCTTCCTACACATTTGTGAACATCGGGATCAGTTGTAATCTACCCAAAGTTATATTTTTATAGCCTCATCAACAGACAGTCAATTAATGTTATCAAGGTCTACTCTTGGAGCGTTGAACGTGTAATCTTAAAATTATTGGTTCTCCAAACAAAATTATTTCATTGATTTCTTATTACCTAAAAATTGATACGCGGTTATTGACTTTTACCGAGGTCAATATGCAAATTTTCAGCCTCCCAAAATATGATAATGACGGAGTCGGAGCTCTACCTCGGTCATTTGCATTTTTAGGTCCGAAAACCAACCTATTTAATACCGAGTGTGAGTCAATAATTGTTTTCTTAAATGATCAAGTCCTCCAAGTAATTCATGCAAGGAGGCTGCATTTGGGCTTTCAATCACACGTCTATTACTCGTTTACTTGGCCACATATTGGTTTTTTATTCATAACATTGAGTTTTTGAAAAACTTTCTAGATGCTTGGAATGAACATATCAACACTTATATTGTGGAAAGACATAAAAAATGGACAACCATCACAATGCTATCGCAAGCTGTTTGTCAGCATGCTCGATGTGCACTCGCAAATGATGTGTAGTAAAAGCCAATGAAAGTTTTAGCCTTTGAAAACATGTTTTGTACAGTAGTGTGACGGAGTGAAATCCATAATTTGTTCACATCGTGTAACAATGAAGTTCAACTTAAATAATGAAGACGTGTAATGCTGTATCTGTGTGTAATTTAATAATTTTAACGTATTGTTAAAAAGGTAAAAATAAAAAGCATGTGCTTACTATTACACCTGTGCTTGTAAATTGCAGGAAGGGTTGCAAGATGGCAGGCACTTCGTTGAAAACTCTTCGATTCCACCCCTTCAATACTAATGGTCCAAAACTGGCCTATCATGTGGCAGGGTTAGTAGGCACTGACATTTACGTTCACGGTGGAATTGAAAAGCATGGTAGCAAAGATCCATCACGCAGGCTCTACAAATTCAACATAACAAGTAAATCGTGGAGTGAAATAGAAAGCCAAGGTTCCCCAGCACTGAGCCATCACTGTTGTGTTGTGTATGACAATTGTTACTTGATCCTGATTGGTGGATGGGATGGTAAACAGCGAACCAGTGATGTGTATGCTTTTGACACACATAACCACAGCTGGCGCCACCTTCCTGCTTCAGGCTTTCCAGTTGGTGCTGGGTTGAGTTCTCACACATCCACGTTACTCACTGATGGAAGTATACTCATAATAGGCCGAGAAGGAAGTCTACGGACTCAGAGGAGATCAGGCAATGCATTCATGCTGACTGGCACAATAAAACATGGCTTCAAGTACAGTGACTATGCACTAGGTGTCGCTTCTCGTTCTGGTCACTGTACGGTGCCAGTAGGGACCAGACTTGTGACGATTGGAGGACGCAGTGACAAACTTGTGGAACAGTATCAAGGATTTAAGGTGCCTTCTCTCAATGAATCCACCATTATGACACATGTTAAAACATTAGCCAAACAGCATGATCCAATGCCTAAGCCACCCTGTGGCCGCAAGCACCACATTGCTGTTGCAGGAAAAGGCTGTGTCTTCCTTCATGGTGGGGAAACATTTGATGGCAGGAACCGGGACCCTGTTGGTGAGATGTACTTGGTCACTTTACAAGATCATCTCAGCTGGATTAAACTCAATGTGTCTGATATTGGTCGCCAAGGGCATGTTGCCATAGCAACAGATGATGACATATTTATACACGGTGGAGAGGGACTTAAATATGGAGTTCGCAATGAAATGTTTCAGTTGACTTTTTCTTAACACAACTTGAATGTACAGTGGTTTACTCGAGTTTCTGTAAAAAGCTGTGAAGTGCTACTTGAAACAATGTGTTTCATGCTAAATCTTGAAACAGAAAATAGCAACCATTCCATTACTGTATTGTCTAGTGCTTATACACTCACAGAACTTAACAGACAACGTATAAATAATCTAATGAAATATTAGATACACATATTGCACTTATACACACTATAAGCACAGCTTGAGAGACCCGACTTGCAGCACAACTAGACCATTAAACTGTAGACTGAATCCAAGGTTCTCCAGAAATGATGGATCTTGACAAACCAGATCGTAAAACCTGGCACACTATTTAGTTAAGTCTTGAAAATAATTACTTCACTTTCAGTTATAAAGTACAGTGTAGCACAGTACAGTACAGTACAGTACAGTACAGTACAGTACAGTACAATGTAGCACAGTACTGTACAGTGCAGCACAGCACAGTGTAGCACAGTACAGTACAGCACAGTACAGTACAATGTAGCACAGTACTGTACAGTGCAGCACAGCACAGTACAGTGTAGCACAGTACAGTACAGCACAGTACAGTACAGTGTAGCACAGTACAGTACCGCACATTACAGCACAGTACAGTACCGCACATTACAGCACAGTACAGTACAGTGTAGCACAGTACAGCAAGTACAGTATAGTACAATACAGTGTAGCACAGTACAGTGTAGCACAGTACAGTACTTTGTAGCAGATTGCAGTACTGCGCACATATGCAGCACAGGAGGATCTTGTAATTTGTTTTTGAATCAAAGCCCTCAACAGTTACGGCATGGCTAAGGGAGAGATCAGAGCTCCATGAGGGTGAAACTACCAAGTAAACTCAATTTAAAAAGTTGTGAATGACAGTTAAGTTCATTATCCCCACTCTTGATACACAGCATGGAGATTCTCTTAGAGACAAAATATCGGTAATTCATTCGCTTCCAAGGATCCTTGGTCGCATGCACCAATTTTCCCGCGAGTTTATGCTGTACTTTTCCGTACTGCAACAAATTTGACAAATTCCTTGGAGAAGAACTGAATCATGCAGTCTCACATTTTAGTACCTCTGTGACATGTTTACATTTGACAAGACAGAGTTCAAGGTTTGCACGTATCACGACACAATGACAGTCCTCACTGGAGATAACAACACTTGATGACCCAAGTAGGTGGCTCCATCTGTAGCCCAGATTGGAATGCCCAGTCAGTCTTCATACTCGTTGTCTCTGTACTCTGGCAGTACTGGCTGCAAAATGTCAGCTGCTACTGCCTCCCGCTCCAGAGCATCTATCTGTCTGCAAACAGTGGGAATACGGTGAAAACATTTCTACTAACAGCAATAACAGTGAAAAGTATAAATTTTAACACAATAATATGAGAAAGATATTGCCACAAGTGAATTCACTCGTGAAGCTTGAAATGTGTAGGTCAGTTTCGTGGACTCAATAGTAATAATGTTCCACCAGGAATATCAACGCACCCATGGCAAGGGAAACATACCAGATATGAACCTTGTTTTAGCAGTAACATTTGAAAAGAATCTTGAGTTGGTACTGGTAACAAAAAATGATGGTCAACAAAGCTTCAAACTAACTATTTTCTCGATTACAGCTGCACAACTATTGGTACAACCATTGTTTGGGTGTTGCCATGACAACTTGCATCAGTCAAGGGCTTACATCAGATTGTGGTTAATAATGACAGAAAAAGTGATCTGGGGAGGTTTGTTGAGTACAACACTCTTGAGAAGAAATGACTTATTTCTTCGTGTCCGGCACCTCAACAGTCTTTGGCATTGTTACCACATCAACTTCACCTGCCAATGTGTACCAAAAAAGATGACCTAATTTCCACAGCAGTTATTTCACTCTAAGCCCTTGACAGTTATAGCATAGGGTGATCATACCTCCTGCAGCGGTTGGCTTTCATCACAAGATCTTTGTTAGTTTCCTTGATGTTGATGATCTCGTTCCAACCCTCCTCTTGAGCCGACATGTCTATCTGCCACCGTAGGAATAGTCCGGACCACAGCGACTATGGGGTAATAAAACTGACGTCTATCACACTGGTAGTCCTAGTCAAACTGGCTCTTACACACTATTCTATTATCCATGATTCTGAATGGACACTGATACAGTAGTTTTGGTTNGCTTGAAATGTGTAGGTCAGTTTCGTGGACTCAATAGTAATAATGTTCCACCAGGAATATCAACGCACCCATGGCAAGGGAAACATACCAGATATGAACCTTGTTTTAGCAGTAACATTTGAAAAGAATCTTGAGTTGGTACTGGTAACAAAAAATGATGGTCAACAAAGCTTCAAACTAACTATTTTCTCGATTACAGCTGCACAACTATTGGTACAACCATTGTTTGGGTGTTGCCATGACAACTTGCATCAGTCAAGGGCTTACATCAGATTGTGGTTAATAATGACAGAAAAAGTGATCTGGGGAGGTTTGTTGAGTACAACACTCTTGAGAAGAAATGACTTATTTCTTCGTGTCCGGCACCTCAACAGTCTTTGGCATTGTTACCACATCAACTTCACCTGCCAATGTGTACCAAAAAAGATGACCTAATTTCCACAGCAGTTATTTCACTCTAAGCCCTTGACAGTTCTAGCATAGGGTGATCATACCTCCTGCAGCGGTTGGCTTTCATCACAAGGTCTTTGTTAGTTTCCTTGATGTTGATGATCTCGTTCCAACCCTCCTCCTGAGCCGACATATCTATCTGCCACCGTAGGAATAGGCCGGACCACAGCGACTGTGGGGTAATAAAACTGACGTCTATCACACTGGTAGTCCTAGTCAAACTGGCTCTTACACACTATTATATTAGCCATGATTCTGAATGGACACTGATACAGTAGTTTTGGTTTATGACAACTAATGAACTTACAGCATTAAAAAGTGTAATAAAGCTGATGTCAAATTTTAGTACGACCAAATACCACTAATTTTAAAATGTTACTTACCAAACTTTGCGGAGCCACAGACGGCCATATTGTAGTTGGATTTGGCTCATACAGGGCATTTAAGTATCGCTGAAGAATCTCTGGCCGGCTTAAGTATGACCTGGAATAACACAGAGTTTAAGTATGACCTGGAATAACACAGAGTTTAAGTATGACCTGGAATAACACAGAGTTTAAGTACCACGAACCTTGCTGTACAAAACCTTTTTGTGCTTTCTGAAAGGGAAATCTCTCATTCCTCCAACACCACTTGTTTCACTGAGACAAAGGTTATCGTATTGAACACGTGCTGTCATTAATGACATGACTGGAATATTTTATCATTATGGATAAATTTCTAATCTGATTGGAGGAATTTTGTACAATTTCAAGCTAGTGAGGCTAATTATTCATTCCAAAAGCAAGGGTCCTCAATATTACAGTGGAGTTGAATCAACCACTTATGATTATTTTGGATTGAGCCTTTTCAAAGACTTGAGGAATTGTGACTTTGTGGTTTTACTAGTAAACACTAGGGTATCAGCCATTTTTGCTGCACAAAATCTCATTTAATGTTTTTAAACAACGAACCCAAATTAACATTTTTAGCTTGTTTTATCATCGTGACAGAAACTAACGAGAGATTACCTGTTGTCATGGAAACATGCATTACTAGTTATATTACTAACCAAAGGGACACTGTCTTCTCTTGGAGTCTGTGACCGTGTCTCTCCATGTCGTTATTGCACAAGAACGTACCTGAAAGACAGCGACTTTTTAGAACAACTAAAATGTCGGCATTATCACCAAAGATATGCTGAAAGTCACATTAAATTATAAAAGTGTGCACTTTCAATCCAACTTATACACAAAGATGTACACGTGTTAAAATGGTATACCTCTGCTGGACAGTTGGGTTACAGAAATGTCTGATAATCATTAGCTGGTGCAACATCATTGTAAGAAGATTATTTACTGAGCCAAACTCACCAAACTCTGAGGAGTAGGCGTGATCAAACAACAGGAGTAAGAAGTGTTCATTGAACTCGAATGAACACGGGAACTGTTGCCAGATCTGAAATCCCAAGAAAAGTTGGAATGATGAAGGTGTAAGGAAGACCTTCCAGCTGAGTGGAAGCTTGAAAACTCCAGATATTCACATACAAAAGCATAGACAACATACCAATAAAGCACTATTCAAATGGAGGGGGTACTCATGAAAATCCTGCATTCCAAAAACACAAGGGAAATACTTAACCAAAGCAAACAGATACTGTATCACTATGTCTTGATATTTACGACTCAATAGATTAAAGTGTACCTCCATATCTTCTCCATGTTTCGGTGTTTTAAAACAACAATTAGATGCACTAAGTGTATCTCCATGCCTTCTCCATGTTTTGATGTTTACAACAACTTAATACTCGTTACTCAAACTTTCAAAGTTCATCTTATGCTTGAAATCCAGCCTAGTCATTCTGTGACAGAATCCTACCTGCCAGACACAGTCGAGGAAGAGACCAAACACAGGAGACTCGTATCTGTTCTTGGACATGGCGTAGGCAGACTTAGCACACCGAAGACTGAATGGATGGCCTGCCTGTAACCACTCTCGTTCAACTAAAGCTTGGAACCTTGATGAAGACAACAACATGAAGTGACCCCTGTGAACTAAGTCAAAGGAGCTTGGAGCGTAAACACTGTCCAAAATAGCCCAAAGAAAGATTTGCTAAAAATCACAAGCCAAATACAGCAAATTTACCAATGATGGAGAATAATAACCCATGATAGCCTAGAGACTGGGACACCCATAAGGAATAGGCTTAAATGTCAAAAAATTAGTCACAGTAAGTGTGTACAAAATATTCCCTTATTGTACAACAGTATTGCTGCAAAATGTATGACTGACACGGTGTCAAGTTAATTGTTATACGTATTTTGATATCACAAGATCGGAGACCTTACCCATGGACAGTGCGGCAGTCATGATCAAGAATGAGCTGAGACAGTGCTGACACCTGCAGTGTTGTGTCCAAACCTTCACTACCGTGAATTAAAACGGACATTCCTGGAATGACAGAAGATAAAAGAGTAATTTTAAGTCTAATCAAACCAATAAAAAATGTAATTTTTGAACAAAACATTCCAGTAGTCAAACACAAAAACATGGTATCCACGAAATCCACAGTCACTTAAAATATCAGCATCACTAAACAGTCAGAACAATTTCTGTTAACAGCTTTTTTCCGATCATACAGATATAAAAGACATGGTTAAGTAAGAAATGTGTTGGATTACATATTCAGTCATGCAAGTACCCCATCTACAATAAAGTACCCAGCTACTACAGATCAACCTGTTCACCCACTCCCTTCCAGTTTTAAATACATGATTCATCTGCACCAACCATGCAGCAACTCCACACACCACTGCTGAACACAAGAATCATACAAAGGCCTCACCTTCCTTGTCAATACACTGTGCAGCCACACAGGCACAGGTCAGGATGTCCTTAACATGTCCGAGCCAATTGGAATTATCTAGTCGAGACAGCCACTTGTCCATGCTACTATTGGTATCATTGCAAGCTGAAACCACAGTCAAAAACTCATGTTACAATATTTGAATATTAGGTATGTGTTACTGATCGCATACCTGCTGCTGTAATCAACTTCACCAAATTTAAAGATCTTAAAAAGCAGACGACGTTAACCTCATCTGCTGTGTGCACTCTTCTTACTGCTTTAAGGTAACAATCCCAACATAAGCTAACATCTCACCAGTATAGGACATAACATGGATGACAAAGAAAATTTCATTTTTTTCATTTTTCTATAAAAGATATGTTGCCCAAATAAATGCTTTATCAAATTCAAGATGTGTACCATGATAGCTATCACCAGCTAAAGAAAAATAAAACTGAGTGGTCAGTCACAATATAAAGCTGCATTAGGAAAATGAAATGTAACCAAAATACTGTGTCAGCACAAACATCTTTCCAATTCTTTGTCAGTAAATAGTAGCAACAAATTTGTCACATACAAGCTACATCTTAGTCAATTCATGAAATGCCTGTTACATATTACGATGACAAAACCACCCACGATATGTCACAAACTCTTCCAAAGCATGATGGGAATTAATTTCCATACCAATGATATCATCCAGGACATGACCTGGTAAAGTAACTCAAAATGCCATTATGAGTTGGTCAATTCTCCCAACATAGGCTCAGCTGGACTCTGCACACCACCTAACGGTACAAACCAAATGTTGCCATGGAGAAGACATTTTAGGCCAGTCTGGTTAAAATCATCTAATAACTAGTCAATCATGGACTGTCAACAATGACCGCTAACCTTCTACAAGCTTTACCAGCGACTCGTGGAATGTCTGTGGCCTCTCGATAGGTTGGTGAATGCGTTTCCACTGAGAATAATGGTGATCCAATTCGTAACCACCACCTGCAATCAATAGTAATCAAGACATTGTCTAAACACATTGGCTTCTGCATTGATCCATCTTTTTATACATTGAATGTGAATGATTGTCCTCCACCAAAACAAATTGGAATTTTTATGTCTAGAATCAGAAGTTAAGTGCCACTGAAATGTATATGCATAGCATTAAAGTTACATGAACCAACAATACACAAGTTGTTCACAAAAGCATGGTTAGATAAATTTCAGAATCAAAAACATTTAAACTCCAAGGATGCTAAAATATTCACATGTCTCAATAGTCACAAACCCTTGCAAACCCTCTCACTAGTATCCTGCCCTTATTCATGGCAAGTTTAGTGACATTTGGGTTTATTGTATCCAGGATGTAGCCATATCCAAGTAGTCACAAACCCTTGCATACCCTCCCACTATTATCTTGCCCTTTATTCATGGCAAGTTTAGCAATAGCCAGGCTGTATCTTACCTTTATTCATGGCAAGTTTAACAACAGTCAGGCTGTATCTTACCTTTATCCATGGCAAGTTTAGCAATAGCCAGGCTGTATCTTACCTTTATTCATGGCAACTTTAGCAATAGTCAGGCTGTATCTTACCTTTATTCATGGCAAGTTTAGCAATAGCCAGGCTGTATCTTACCTTTATTCATGGCAAGTTTAGCAATAGCCAGGCTGTATCTTACCTTTATTCATGGCAAGTTTAGCAATAGCCAGGCTGTATCTTATCTTTATGCATGGCAAGTTTAGCAACAGTCAGGCTGTATCTTACCTTTATTCATGGCAAGTTTAGCAATCGCCAGGCTGTATCTTACCTTTATTCATGGCAAGTTTAGCAATCGCCGGGCTCCTTGTATCCAGGATGTAACCACGCTTGTTATTTAGATAAGCGCTCAGTAACTTCTCGTCTTCTTTACACCGCCTGCTGTTAGTACCAGTCAGAGGCTGGCCACTTCGCAGTATCACGCTCTGTGAATCACACAACACATAATGTGAAGTTCAGGGCACTAGTACAAACAATAACTCTTACACTTAACTTTAAAGTCTTTTACATTAATTAGTTTGGTTGGATCCATTCACTCAAGCAGTGACAAAACAATTCTGACACAGCATTTGAATGAGTTCTACAATCCACTACCAATGACATCAAAGGGGTTTACGAAAACTGGTCATTCCATTCAAACAACTCACCCTGTTGTTTCTGTGCTGATAACTAAACACTGGGAACCGTCCATGTTGTCTGAAGGAGGCTGAGGCCTGCAGTGTCTCGTCATCTATTGACTTGGGCACAATGACACACATGGGATAGGAAGGGCTCACCTGTATAAAGTGGACAACATACACAAGGTTGGTACACTTTGAAAGAGGACGCAGTCACAGAAGGATTCAAGGGACGGGGCCCCCAACGAACACGACCAAAACAAATAGCAAAAACAGTTATTTTACTTCAAAAATCTGTCAGTGTGCAGAATAAATCTCAATACTCCCAAAACAGATGTAAACAATGGTGATGTAAATAAGGTTTAAATGAGGTCATCTTCGTCACTTTTCACTTCTTTCTTTCACTTTTTAGAGTAACCTTTAGCAAAGTAGGTATTAAACAGAAAAGGGATATCCACAATCATTGATTCTGCACTAAGCAATGTTCAAAGTGATGCACTGGCAATATAGATGAGGAGCGTCACCAGTCCATACACTCATTTTGACAGAGGTATGTTATTTCCTAAAACGGTGGGTATAAAGTGTACAATCCCTTGCCACCCACATGTATATGTATATGTATATGTATATGTATATATACTGAGTTGTGTTCTGTGTTCATATGGTCCTCCTAGTCAACAGAAGAAAGCAGAGTACGGCCAAAGTTCATATGTAACTCACCCTAGACACCTCAAATAGACACAATAAACTAAAATTGGGTGTCACTGCTTTACACCAATATCAAGAAAAACTCAGAAATAAGAACAACCCACTAAATTAAATATGCAACAATTAATATGGTTCCACTGAATAAGGGATAATTTCAAATTTAACAAGAGCAACGCGGAGCGTTGAAATGCGCCCACAATTGCACCGCATACGGTATCCTTCTAGGGTTGTTTATTGGTACCATAAAGTGGCCAGTAGAGGGCATACTTTGCAAAATGGAAAGGCATGGTCATTGTCTCCTCAATAGGCTAGGGGCAAAATGTGAGTAATCTTCATAATACAAGCACATCCTATACACCAGTTGCTTAAAGCACCACAGAAACATAGAATTAAAAACAAATTTACCAACATACGAGATTAGCACAGCATTAGAATGCCAGAAACAAATTTCTACTTGGAACTTTTCCTTCACAGTCACGAAGTAACACAAAGTATACACCTGAAGACCTATGAAAATACAGAGGTCAATGTAAAATACTAAAATTGCCACTAGAGGCAAATACTAAAATTGCCACTAGAGGCATACCGGTAATCAGAATCATCCTAAAGTCGTCATCGTCCGTTGTCAACATCACATAAATACACTTGCTAAATTTAGTAAAGATCCTGCAAACGGTTTGGGAGATACAGCCATGGGCGCAAAAAAACAAAACTGCCACTAGGAGGCGCCACAGTAGTCCAAATCGTCTGAAAATCATTGTCAGCTGTCTTCCTTATAGTAAGCACATACACGCCAATTTTCACAATCATCCTTTGAGCGGTTTGGTTGATAGAGGGGTGGACGCAAAAATACAGACTCGAAAACAGTAAAAATGGCCACTAGGTGGCGCAAACTACGTCGAATCCATCTGAAAACAGTAGGATAGCGTCATCTCACTAATAGGTGCCTACATACCAAATTTCATGAAAATCCGTTCAGGACTTTTGAAGATACAAAGGTAAGCGTAAAAAAACTAAAATTGCCACTAGGGGGCACACCGGTAGTCGGATCCGACCAAAAGTCGTCATCTTCCGTTGTTAACATCATATAAATATACTTACACAATTTGTAAAGATCCTGCGAACGGTTTAGGAGATACAGCCATAGGCGCAAAAAAACAAAACTGCCACTAGGAGGCGCCACAGTAGTCGAAATCGTCGGAAAATCATCGTCAACCGTCCTCTACATAGTAAGCATATACATGCCAATTTTCACAATCATCCTTTGAGCGGTTTGGTTGATAGAGGGGTGGACGCACAAAAACAGACTCGAAAACACTAAAAATGGCCACTAGGTGGCGCAAACTATGTCGAATCCATCTGAAAACGGGAGGATAGCGTCATCTCACTAATAGGTGCCTACATACCAAATTTCATGAAAATCCAATAAGGACTTGTGAAGATACAAAGGTAAGCGTAAAAAAATTAAAATTGCCACTAGGGGGCACACCGGTAGTCGGATCCGTCCAAAAGTCGTCATCTTCCGTTGTTAACATCATATAAATATACTTACACAATTTGTAAAGATCCTGCGAACGGTTTAGGAGATACAGCCATAGGCGCAAAAAAAACAAAACTGCCACTAGGAGGCGCCACAGTAGTCGAAATCGTCGGAAAATCATCGTCAACCGTCCTCTACATAGTAAGCACATACATGCCAATTTTCACAATCATCCTTTGAGCGGTTTGGTTGATAGAGGGGTGGAAGCACAAAAACAGACTCGAAAACAGTAAAAATGGCCACTAGGTGGCGCAAACTATGTCGAATCCATCCGAAAACGGCAGGATAGCGTCATCTCACTACTAGGTGCCTACATACCAAATTTCATGAAAATCCGTTCAGGACTTTTGAAGATACAAAGGTAAGCGTAAAAAACTAAAATTGCCACTAGGGGGCACACCGGTAGTCGGATCCATCCGAAAGTTCGCACATGCCGTCCCATTCATGAATGGAACATATGTGCCAAATTTCATGAATGTATGTCAAAGGGTTTTGGAGATAGAGCAGCGGACGCCGGACGGACGCCGCCCGGACGGACGGACGGACAGAGATGACGGCATAATGCGTCCACATATAAATATGTGGGCGCATAAAAAGGGCTGTGAAAGATTAGTTCACTTCAGGGCACCAATACAATCCAGCTTGGACACCACATATCATGGACTACAAAATGGCAAACTAAACCTTGAAGTCTTTGTTGACATGAGAAAGCCGCCATTCGTCTGAGCTACCTAGCAACCTTGTAAACTCCATCTCCAGACGAAATGCTTGCCAGCCATCATCAAGTACCTCAAAGGTTGGATGATAGAAGAATGGATAGGCCAGAGATTTGTTGTCTGAAACACAATGTGAAGGGTGACAGAATGGTTAGGTCAGAGACTCATTGTCTGAAACACAATGTGAAGGGTTTTAGAATGGTTAGGCTAGAGACTTGTTGATTGAAACACAATGTGAATGGTGATAGAAGAACGAATATTCTGAATTTATTGTCTAAAGACAAAATAACATGTTACGAACATTTACTTTTACACTTTTCTACATTCAGTACGCGGATAACAGAAAAAATCTGCTTCAGATAGTACCCTAAGATTGCCTAACTCAACTTGAAATAATCTGTGAGCGTTAATTAAGTAATCTACCATTCAGTAAGCCTAAACAAGTATGTAAGTGGTCTCTTGTGTTGTGGCACCAAACATAATTATGAATGGCCATGAGCAACAGACAGTCACATGACCACTTAAGCTGCACGGAGTGAGACCTACCTATGTTAGACAACTGATCCACAGACCAGGCTAGTTTACTACACTCATCAGCAGATGGCACTGTAAGCTCCAGAACATGAAAGTCTTTACACTTCAAGAGCAGAGTACAACCACTGTTGATCTTCTCTGTACAGTCTACATTACTGTGTTGGATCTGTTGGAAAAGTATCAGAAAGTCTAAACACAATATTACAAGTTAAGAAAACCAGCAGTAAGCTTTAACACAATGTCACAGGCCAAGAAAAGGCAAACTGAGTCACCACCTTCAGTTCAAAATCACTATAATCAACTGAGGTCCTTCGCCATCAACAGGTTTAATCAAAAGCTTAACTTCTTAAGTTAAGGAGAATAACAAATTTTAAAGAATGGTTAAGTTTTTTAGAACACAATATGGTGGAACAGAAAAACTGTATTTAAAAATAACCAGGAAAAATCTTTACTTCATTATTTGCATAGTTTACATTCTACAGCTGTCAACAACAAATTCAAAATAAAAATTTACCATAAAATGATCTTTTGAAAAATGGAAAATTACAATTTTGACATTTTTGTTTAAATTTGAGGAAACTTTAGGGTATACGCATATTCACCAATTCAGACAGAGTAAGATATTTACTTCTCAAAATACCAAAAACCCCAGCATTTGAAGTTTAAAACTTCAGCATACAAGCATCCTTGACCATTTTTCTTACCCAGGTCTCCTTTTTCCCATCATTTTCTTCAGAGTACAATATCAGGTGATGCCCTGTGACACACAAGGCGCCCTCTAGTGGTGGGCAGCCAGCCTTAACAAGCCGTACCCTGTCAGGTATTTTGTGGATCTTTATCAGCTCTGCAAACTCCATAGTGATATCATTGAGCTGCAAGACATAAAGCATACATACATTAGCATAATGAGCATCGTTTTGAGATTACATTAGCAAAAAGTAAACTTCCTCTCAATTTCTCAAATCAACAGTTCACAGTGCTAAATCTCAATTCGTTGATAAAATCATGATTGATTAGATTATTTTGGATAGCATTGTGACTAATACATTTGACTGATAGTGCCAAAGTGTTCATTTCTCCCCTGCTTAGGATACCACAGGTAGCTGGCTGATTCAACCATCCTATACAGGACAGGTTCAGTGTCTTCGTAAAGAGCATATTGTTCCTGAGGGCCTTGATCCTGAATGTGTTGATCCTGAATGTACTGAGCCCAAGCCTCACCCCGACTCAGAGGGCAGCAGTCAGAGTTTTTCACTCGTCTTCTCATGATGCTAGTATTACAATTACACTTGCATATTATTGTGAAGTATTAGTCTTTGGTTGATCAATTTGAATGCTCGACGCACATGCTGGCGGACCAGGTGTGATACCATCAGGTGTGATACCATCAGGTGTGATACCATCAGGTGTGATACCATCAGGTGTGATACCATCAGGTGTGATACCATCAGGTGTGATACCATCAGGTGTGATACCATCAGAGTTCACAAGTGGATTACAGTGACACCCAATTAAGATGAGATTTATGACCCGGAGATGTACACAAGACTGTAAGAAACAAATGGGTGTCACATTTCCCTATAAAAGCAGGACCGACTAGGAAGGACAATCTAGCTTATTGAGTGTCACTAGGGGCAAATACCAGGATGCACTATTGCGTCACTGAAGGGAAATTCCGGGATGGCACAAGTGAGGTTAAGACCCGAAGCTAGGTCAGACCCTGCTCCCTGCTAGACACGATCCAGAGGTGTGATATTAATTTTTGGTTATGACGTATTAGTCAATTAAGGCCTGGCTATAAATCGCTAGTTAACTGGCAATTGCTCTTTGGCCAATCAATTTAGACGCTCAACTCACATGCTGGCAACCCAGGTTCGACACCAGCAGTGGATTTTTCAACATGAATTGGGTCAAAAATGCTTATGTTGCAAAATTTGCACCACTTTTTGCTAACAGAAATTGTCATGTGAAAATTCAAGAAATAAACTTGTGCTATTTTGAATTGAAAATCAGATCATCTTTTTCTGTCAGCAACAACAATCATCTACAAGAAAAAGGACCATAAGTAAACAAGATTTTATTTTATAGTTTGAGAACCACATATGTCCACGTTAATAGCATTTCTGAGTGATTTTATTACCAAATGTAATTTAGGAATATTACACAGTAACAGACTAAGCGATTCGAGATGTTTTCTTCTGAACAACGTAATAACCAGCGTCAACGATGACCATAATGTTGTTGAGAATCTCCAATATCGAGTGTGGCTTACAAGTGAAACAAGTCTTTCTACATCACAAGCCAAGCAGCAGTAGCCTGTTGGCCAATCGGTCTGGAAACTTGACTAGCAGGCTAGGGGCCCATGGTTCAAACTGGCCAGGTGGAAAGGCAGGATTTTTCAACAGTGGCGCCCAAACAAGGTGAGATCAACATCCCAGACGTGTAGATGCACATACAAGATTCGAAAGGTGGATGGAATTTGATTTGATTAGTAATCAGTATACTCGACAAGTATTTTGCCCCCATACTCAGAATTACATCTCAATGTCCATTTCGCAAAAATGGGGAATTAAGATAACATTGGCGAAGAATTCCAACTTCACTTGTTTGATCGACGTTAAATTTTGTACTGTGCGCAGTAATCACAAAGTATTTCAATTGACGTCAAGTGACTTAGGCCACAACATGAGCGAGACTGAGCCGTGTGCGTGACATGGTGGCCGACACTTGCACGAAGTAGCATGGGAAGATATTCAGTGGAATTTGTAAGATTTGTGTCCCTTGGACTTTTTGTCCATAAACTGGCATGATTTCATGTAATTTCCCCAAAATGGCACTCGGCAATGGAAGCTCGAGTGGACCTCAACAGATTTTCATAGATAT
The DNA here is from genome assembly GCA_002633005.1 of Phoronis australis. Lineage (NCBI taxonomy): Eukaryota > Metazoa > Phoronida > Phoronidae > Phoronis > Phoronis australis. The sequence continues at coordinate 1,233,831 of NMRA01000014.1, read as the reverse complement.
GTTCCAATTACATTGATTAAATTGTCTCCAGAGTCATGGTATGTCTTAATTATAACTCACTCCATACATATGCATGTTTCATTCGATGTTATTCGCTGTATTTTGAAATGAGTAACTTTTTATAGTGGTTTACTAACGCCTGCGTATGCTCGAGGAAAGTAAGCGCTTTTTAAAGTGACAATTTTAAGTGAAAATTGTGTGTTTGATGAGGTGAAAATCAGAGACTGGATTTGGGCTACTGCCCATTTAAAATACAAGGGATAAAATTAACACAGACTGATGGGTGTGTTATAGCCCCTCTCTAGGCAGCACGTAGCCCCTCGGCTAGCTACACACAACAGGGGCTGTAAATTATACTTCCCATCACTTTCTGTATTAATTTCATTCCATTTATTTTAAATGGGCTGTAGTCCAATCTGGTCACCGAATAAGAGAAACGTGTGACCTATCACGTGACACTTACAAAATGTAGCATAGGAAGATATCCGGTGGATTTTGTAAGGCTTGTGTTCCTTGGATTTTTGTTCATCAACAGGCGTGATTTTGCATAACGTCCTCAAAATGGCACTCATTGAGCGAATCGCGTCAGACTTCCATGGATATGTTTTCATGTTGACTTAATTTTCTCCAGTAACAGAGTCATGATATCAGTTAATTATAACTCCATGTGTATATTTGCATGTTTCATTAAATGTTATCTGCTGCATTTTGAGATGAGTAACTTTTAACGGGAGTGTACTATCGCCCCCTGACCTGTATGCCTGTGTCAGTGTGTCATACAAAGGCATTACAAGGCGATGTAATTGCCTGGGCCCTCTAGAGCCTGGCGACGGCTACGTGTTTCCTAGGTGGCATGTAGACAGTACCACAGTCTCAACTGGCCCAGGAGAGATGGTGGTCATCCCATAGGACCGCCATACGCCGCGACGTCCACAGGCGATGTACCGCCTACTGGCTGCTGAGTGCTGAGGACGAGGTCGAGATTGAATTTATGACTCGAGCCGCAGCAATGTCTTGCAAGCATTCCAATTTTAAAAAGGTAGAATTATTCACATAACCAAGGCCACCAATAGGTTTTTTCCACAATTACTTACAGACTGGTGCCTTTTCAATTTAATTTCAGAAGAACATGGGTCTTGGTTATTGATTTCACAGCCGGGCGACGTTTTCACTCAAGAGTAGGAAGGAAGCAAATGAATGATTGCTCTTAACTGAGCATGTGCAAAAATTCAATTTGCCACCTATCGGAAATTTCTGAAAACGCGCGTATCAAGTGCATCACGGCCCAGTCAGTATGAGACCATCATAATTGCTTTGAAATGCTTCGTTTTGCGTAGGCCCTACTGATTATTACGAATAATGCCGCCTTTTCGTTTTTGTTTACAAAAATGTCTTGCGTTTTACAAGTTCTTTTGACGTAAAACTCGAACTTAGTGAATAATTGAAAATTCAGCGTTTTTGAGACAATTTGTAAAACTAGTAAAATCTGCTGTGGGTTATTAACAATTTTGCTATAAATGTACCATTCTTGCACATGAAAACATGAAAATTCGGTCACCGTTATCCTAATAATTATTTAGCAATGAAGAGGCATTACACATATATACTGCATATTATATTTAGCCGATGACAGCCCAGAAATTGAGAAAATTCACAAGAAGATATCGTATTCATTACATCAACATACCTGCTTTCCAGTTCGGTGTAGATTGTAAAATCAACAAGGATTTCTAAAATTTATTTCAGTGTCTTGCGAGTGCTTTCATAACATAGTTTGGATCAATCTTTCTGCTGCTTAATCGAAGCGCATAAAAAACTTGATTTGATGAATGACTTTAAAAACATGTACACAAAACTATCAATTCTTCACAGACCATCACGCTCGTTTTAAACGACGGCCGCATAATGATAAGGATGAGTGCGAAACGCACTCCTGCATTCGTCCGCTTAGGCTACTCGTTCTGTTCCGAATGAAGTTAGGCAGCGAGCATAATTCAACAGTGGCGGATTCAGGATACCATGAGGGGGGCCCGACATCCTCGGGAAAGTGCACAAAGCGCGATTGTATGTGCATGCAGACGGCCCGGAAGGTGTGGGCGCGCGGCCGAGAATGTTTACTTTCTGTTCAGGAAATCTCTCGTTCAACTAACTAAAAAAAAAAAAACGGGAACGTATCTCTCCCCTCACCCGCTACTGTTCCTACCTCTGAAGTCAATATTGCCTCACACTTCACCCTGTTTTGCTGGTTCATTTTGCTTGCAGCAGCCAAGGGGCCAAGGAGGCGGTCCCAGGCCCCCTGCCCCCCCACCCCCCTAAATCCGCCTATGTTCAAAGCGCCAATTTACGGGCGACCGGGCGGAGTAGTTTCCGTGATTTACGAGCGTAATTTATGGATGACACTTTCCACGCAACCACCAGATCTTCAATGTTGCGCTTTGCAATAGACCAGTGAGATTGGTTAGATTCGCCGGGTTCCCAAGTCACGCAGGGCCGTAAGAAGCGAGGGCCCGGCCGAGGAACAGAACCGCATGGACGGCGTGCCTCTTCAACTTTTTGCAGGGGTCAGGCCGGGGTTAAAACGTGGCAACCGGCGGGCTTGAGGCCGCCGGTTCAGTCGAGAAAAGAAAGACAGCAGAACACGAAGAAAAAAAAACATTCACGAGAACGTTTGTTAACTCAGTGCCAGTGCTTGATTTACATTTGGGGGGGCCCTGGCCAAGACCGGGCGGCACCATTTTCAGCAGCGTAGATCACCTAAACACACTTAATGCACACGTTTTCAGTGAAAAGGTCGACAAAAGTTTTGAAGATCATATCAATACGACACTGATTTTTTTAATTCACAGCAAAAACAAGGCTTTACATTCTCTCACTAGGCTAGGAACCCGCCCCTCTCTGCATGGCAAGGGATAATAACTTCTGTTGCTCTCTTTTTTCATTCAATTTTCTCGAAATTCTTATCAAATGATAAAAATTAGAACCTGGCAGATATCATCATTTGATGCTTATTTCCATTTTTTGGAAGTATAGATCATTCCCCAACCCTTGGAGTGAAGCTGTGGGATGGCATCCATATGGCCATTATTTATCTTGTTTTTATTGATAAACGCCTTGAGTGTCGGAATCCGCTCATACTAAAGAGTTCACTGAGCATAGAGACAATTTAAGAGAAAGAGAAGCAGAAGGGATGAAGCCTAGATGTCAAAAAATAGAATGATTGATCGACATTGCTTACTCCCCGATAGTATAAGATGGCATCAAGGAGTGTAGTACACTCGATCCTTGATGGCATGCTTTTACGTCCGAACATTACCGAAGTTAACGCCAGATGGCGTCTTGACATACTGTTGCAAGATGGCGCCGCTTGTTGTGGTGGTTGTCGCGTTGGCACTGCCGTTTTGTCATGCTTCAAAATACAAAGAAAATGAAAAGGTTTGACGTTTGTTATGTCATCTTTGAGCCTGCACGCAGTTAATTTAAAAAACAGCGAGTATCTCTCCTTAGCTATTGGTTTGACGGTACTGTGATAGTTTCTGACCTACCATTCTTGGTGCAAAACGGGTTGTCTGAATCATCAATGGACAATGAGCTGCCTTTGCGCCGATGAATAAACTAAATTAATAAACATTGCTAAAAGGGTTGTCGCTCTACCGCTATTCTGGTGTTATTCTAGTCTTGGTGCAGAGTTGTATAGATATACAGCCTGACAACTTTGCACCGATGGGGGTAATAAACCGGACAAGTAATATCTGTCACAAAATTTATATACACTCTTCTTACTCTAAATAATGTAAACTAACCTATACCGGAGCAAAAAAGTTGTTATACCATTATTCTGCTGCTAAATTTGTGGAGCAATCTTTGCGTTGGCTTTCAGGGACATAAAATAGAGCATCACCTGTTGGCCTGTGTCTTTTTTGCCGACTCTTCAATCAGCTGTTGTAGATTTGCTCAGGGACTGTGAATCATATGATAGCCTCTGCTAGCCACTCGCCTATTAGCTGAATGGTTAGCACACTCGCCGATTTTATGGGGGTTGCTGGTTCGATTCCCGGGCCGAGTAATCTCGGCTAATACTACACAACCGTTTTTCTTCCACGAGGCTGTGTACATGTTACAGCAAAGAATCTGAACATGTTTCTCTTCATCATACCGGGATTTTCCGTAGATAAACCCACCCGCTGAAACGCCCATGGGCTTTTATTTGGAAAATTTTGCCTATTAAAGGCGCACAGGCATTCATTTGGTGTTACAACTTCTGGCGTCGAGTGTCCAGATAGTAGGATGTTTATTCGAAAAATTTCCCACTCAATGTCAAGGTTTTGTCACAAATTCAGTTTTGTAGAGCATTTAACATTTACAAAAATGAACAAGGTGCTGGCGAACTATGCATTTATTAACATAAAATTTAAAAACACAGTTTTAAGTAAAAAATGTCAAAGTCAGGAAAGCTATGATTTTCCGTTTACACGCCCCCTTTTCCAAACAAAGGCCCGGGCGTTTATTTGGTGTTACTGAAACACCTGAAAATTTTCATTTTCAGAATACACGCCCATGGGCTTATCTATGTAAAATCTCGGAGTTGTTATCACTTTAGAACCACCAAACAGAATTTCAGAGCAAATTTTGCTTCAGCTAAGCTTTCATCATCTCCTGAAAAAATTAACATGTAGCCCATGTGCTTGTCACGAGCTTACTGTTTTCAATGACTTTCAGTGCCACAATCTACCTGTGTATCCGTGATATACTTATCACTGTATGTTTTAAAATTGTACAACTTCTTTCTTTCCAGAGATATTTTGGGTTGAAAGTTTGACTTTTTCAGTTTCTGAAAAGCACTACTTTTAGATTAAAATGTGTATTTTATTGATTTTAAAGCCTATTTTGAACAGTAACACGTGTATTAAAGTTTGTTTAAACTTACAAAATTTAATGAACGGTAGGATTTTACTGACCCACTTTTAAAGCTGGTACTATGCCACTGATACAAGTGAGAGAGCACACAGTAAATTGTACAGTTTTGTATGTACCCTGTCAATGCCTGTGTAGTCTTGGGTATTAAAGCTGTTCTCCATAGTATTTTATGCCTTTTAGTTTGTTTCATGTTCTTGCGGTGACGTAAGATGGCGTGAAAAGTCAAGTTTTAATACTGGTAGATATTTCAGTTTTCTTGCGAAACTTAAAAGGATATCAAACCCGGTTTTGACCTATTAACAGTTATTAAAAATGACTTTCCCATCTGATTCTCTGACACAAAATAATGCTCTCAGTCTGTAACACTTGACAATTCTCAAACGTTCGAAGAAAAATTTGAAAACTCCTTTAAAAGTCTGCTAAACGTGCAAGAGTGACCTATGTTTTAGTTGATTCCTGCTTTCATCTTTCAAGAATGACGCCTTTTGCATCAGCAGGCAACAGAACTGGGATTGGTTGAAATCATCAAAGCAGGGTTTAAGTGTCCTTTTAATTATTTGTGGGACCATCGAAATGATCAGAAACATCAGAACTAAGAAACATTCAATATAAGAAGGCTGTAAGGTTGGGAATGGTTTCATAAATCCTTTTAAGATTCTCACAATATGTTCAGTTTCAGAGAAAATACAAGAATTTATTTCACTGCCTGGTTGAAAACCTTAAAATAGCCTATTTTCAATTTCAATTTTACAAGTAATTTTTTATTTTTAAATCCCTTAAAGCCTCGTGGTTCTATTGACGCCTGTTATTGCCATGCATGTTGTGTGGTATTTAGAACTTGTTTATTTGGGACCATTCTACATACCAGTCCTGGGACACTGTAATGCTAAGTGCTGTCCACACACAGACTTACCCTAGAACAAGTTACTCCTGGAATGAGTTATTGCTTGGTTTGGAGGCTGTATGGACGCTATTTCAACTAGCACAACTTACCCCAATTGTGCCAGCTTACTCCATGTTATCGAGGTTGGGTAACTTGTTCTAGGGTAACTTGTGCCACTTCTAATCGCTGTGTAACCACAAACCTGGGGCAAGGCGGAAGAAATAATCAGCTGTTCTTCTTTGGAGGAGACTGTGTGGTTCAATGGTTTGAACTCCAGACTCTCGTTTGGGAGACCCGGATTCAAATCCTGGCCTTACTGGCAGATAATCGAGCATTGCATTGTTTCCTACTCTCCTGAGCTCAGTCTTACTACTGAATGTGTTGAAGGGAATGAATGAGAACTTGGATATAATGCGAAAGTGTTTTCTGTGGCTGTGCTCGTATTTTGTCTTCTTTTCGCATCAGACCGACAACTTCCGCCTTGCACTAGTTATCAAATATGTGTGTTCGGATGCCCCACTAGAGTGGGGCAAGTTGCATTGGTTTAAGTTGTTCTATGGTAAGTCTGCGTGTGGACGGGACTTTGGTTAAGTTGGTGCAGCAGCCTATTTACGCAGTAGGTTTGTTAATTTATTGTACTCTGTTAATCGCTAGCCACCAGTCATCTCGGGAATACCCACCTTTTCTGTGAAAGTTCACAGAAAACCACAAAACAGAACAAAATTGGTGGTCTATCGTTGTCTTTTATTGTTTTCTGCTGTTCAGTTCATCCTTTTCCGTAGTCAACAATGAACATACCCACATTCGTCTTGTGTTCACACCCAGCTGGAACTTATCTTTAGGTTCTGCAGATGTTTCAGTTGAAAAAAAAATAAATCCAATCTTATGGAGGTACAACAAAGCACTGTTAACACACTGATAATTTCTGTGACTTCCCTCGATTTTAATCCTGTCTGCTTCTGTTTTGATGGTGCAGAGCTCTCCAGTTGTCTTTGCTGATGACCTTGTATGTCCTCCCCTGTGGTCTTGTATGTCCTCCCCTGTGGTCTTGTATGTCCTCCCCTGTGGTCTTGTATGTCCTCCCCTGTGGTCTTGTATGTCCTCCCCTGTGGTCTTGTATGTCCTCCCCTGTGGTCTTGTATGTCCTCCCCTGTGGTCTTGTAGTCAACTAGTACACTTGTCTTTAACTAATGGAGAGTTTGTATAAAAAGAACCCCAATGTTGTAACTGTTATTTTAATTGTCAAAGGTAACTTGATTCGTTTCAGGTGGAGTTGTTTGTGAATAAGGTTGGACCCTACTACAACCCTCATGAGACATATCACTACTACTCTTTACCTGTTTGTCATCCAGACACTGTAAGTTTTAAGCGGACTTGCCACCTCAAATATTTAAAAGTATAGTTGATTTTTTAAATTGCCGCTCAGTGTTAAAACTTACTATCCTGGCAGATGGCGATGAGGTCTTCAGTGGACAGGCGTTCAGCGCCACCTACAGATCCCATGTAAGGCGGACGGAAGGTTTCAAACTACTGGTATAAGCAGCGTTTTAACAGGTTTCCCTTTGCTGACAAATTTCTACTGCTGTTCAATGGATTAGGACCTATATTTCCCACTGGGAAGAACAATCTGTACAAAAGCCAGTGACTGTGGCTGATAAAGTGTGAGGATTTTGATCTCAACCAATTTCAAAAGGCTAACTTAAAAATAGATCATAGGACTTAAAATAATCGAGCTATGGGGGGACTGACATTGGAATTTCTTCCTCTGTTTTTGAAGTGATGAACCACTGTGCAGTAATTGAATTTCTGTCTACCGAATCTTGAGTTGGGATCAAGCAGACGTTACTTTCGCACTCTCATTCAGGGCTTGGAATTTTCCTCTTTTAAAAGAATTTATTCCTTTTTGGTTTCAATTTCCTCATAGTTGATTTTCAGGTTCCTCTTTTTTGTCTATTTTTCATCATTATTTTGATTTTTTTCATGTAAAAACGTTCATTTCAGTTAAATTTTACAATACAAAAAATATTTCTATCACACAATCCTATTTGTTGGATGATACGTCACGTGGAAAATTTTCCTCTTTTTCTGTCATTGGTCATTCCAAACCCTGCTCATTACTCTAGAGGGTGCGAATATGAAAGTGCGCTATTAGAATCATTGATTTTGCTTTGATGTCACCAGGAAGTGTCATTTGAATCTGTGTTTCAAGCACAATGATTGTTTGCAAATTGTTTTATAAAATGATGCATCTCATTCTATTACGTGTGTGTGTGTGTGTGTGTTGTGATTGATAATACAATCATTTTTGCGACACGTTATGGTATGTGTCTTACTTACCTATGAAAAAATGAATGAAAAAAAACTGCAAGCTAAAAATGAAACCAAAGTTGTGGTCTGTTTCAGCCCCAACGGTGGTCTGGGTTGATGTATAAAAATGTTAAATAATTTAATGCAATGCACAGTCTTTTTAAAACAATTAAATGTTGATACGCATGATTTGATTTCCTTTAATCCAAGTTGTTTTTTCTTTCCATTGGCATTTTACCTCAGCTAATATTTTACACACAATACTGCACACAGTGCACACAGTACTGCACACAATATTGTCATTATATTGCACACAATGACACATTGTACAAATTGCTCTTCATTCTTAGCTACCGTATTGTTCCCTGTAAATTAATTTTAATATTGCAGGTTTTGACTTGACCTTATTCTTGATCAGTGGCTCATTATGGCCAAGGACTATGTTTATCTATACATTTGCAACAGACGTTTTAGTTCCTTATCCATCTCTTTTATTTTTTTATATCGTCTAACACAGTCTTTGTCACCACTTTACAGATTGAACACAAAGGTTTAACCTTAGGTGAAGTGTTGGATGGTGACCGCATGGCCAAGTCTATGTACGAAATCAACTTTAAAAGTAAGAATAACATTCAAACTATGCATGTTGCATGGTTTAGGGAGTCGGGACCTGTGTTGTGAGTTTGAATAGGTCATGAGCGATACTCACTCATCAGGAGCAGTGCACACTCGTGATGACCAGGAAATGACTAAAAGCTGTGTTGGAATTATTCATGAGTCAACTTTATGAGTATATTATAAAGTACAGATATTCTGATGAGTTTATACAGTAATAGAAGGCTTCATAGTGTTAGCCAGAAATTGCTAACACCAGCAGTACTTGGCGTGCGCATAATCTATGGAGTTACAAACTGATACTCTATCGCAAACAAACAGAAGTAGGAAAAGATGGCACTAAATTTCATAATTATTTGAACTTATGATCCTTGAAATCTCAAGTGTAAAAAGTAGGCAAAATCATGCTTTATACACCTTATTCACGCAGTCGCCATATTACAAAGAGCCTCCTGTTAGGTTTTAAAAACAATCCGTTCCTTGCTTAATCACAGTGCAGAATGTGATTTTTCCGCGTGCTTCGTTATATTTATGTCTCAAATGCATCGTTTTTTAACCTAAAAAGAGGCCCATTTTTAAAATGACGTCTGTGTGAGTAAGGTCTATTAAGGAATTTTTTGCAGTCTTTAGTCGTGATGTCAGTTGTATGCTCCTGACGAATTAACAGGCACAGTACATGTTCCCACACCATGAATGTTTTATTGTGCACTAGAGTGAGTAACATATAGAGAGCAGTCCAGGTTTGTACCATTAATCAGTTTCATCATTTATGTAGGTTTTGTGGTCCTGTTGTACCACAATATTGTAATTATATTATTTATATCTTAACAGTTGTTGAGATAATGTCTTATAATGTGCACTCGTAGCATTCCCGTGTATTTAATAATCATAGAAATGTTGCAGGAATCCTTTAAATGGACTAATTTCCACTAATCTGTTGTGTTCCCATGGAGTCTAAAATACTAGTAAATTCCATAGCCCCTGTTGGCAGGCCTTGAAAACGCTCTGATGACAGTGATAAGATCTGCTGACTAATTGAATAAATTACTGCTTGAATATAAGTTGCAATAGTGTCACTGGTTAAGAGCAGTCTGTCTTGTGAGTTGACAAACCATGAACCTGTGAATGACTTTCCCCGGTATTGATCCTGCGAAATTTGAATCCTAGCAAATATGTGTCCCAGTGCAAAAAAATCCCTAGTAAAAATTTCCCGAAAAAATACTGGGAGTGTTACTTCAGGCAGTTTTCTCATGGGAATACCACCACCGTAAAGTTTGTGCAAGAGTGTTTGTGTGTTGACAACTCATTGTTGCTTACACTGACATAAATTTTGACACGTTGTTCCTAGAAAACATTGAGAACAAAGAGCTGTGTAAGCTGAAACTGAATCAAGAAAAAGTGTCTGCCTTGAGGGACGCTATAGAAGATCTCTACTACTTTGAGTTTGTTGTGGGTAAGTTGGCAACGGTTGACTGAGCTTTAAAGAAGACACATTTCAAATACGTGGTCAAGTCAACAACGGTTGACTGAGTTCTAAAGAAGACACAGTTCCAATATATGGGGAAAACCTTGTTGGTGTGATGTCTTATTAAGGGAGCTTTAAGTTATGTTCACATTTTGTGCCGTGGTGTAGATAGGGTAACTCCAGGCCCCAGTTGATTTGGGTAACCTTGACATATTCAAGGTCACAGTAAGAAAGTCGAGTCTTTACTTTGGAAAATGGTGTTAGCAGGATATCTCAAGAAGGGAGTTTTAGATCATGTTCATATTTTATACGTATGTGTAGATGAGACATTTCCAGGCATCAGTTGATTTTGGTGACATTGACAAAATTTTTAAGGTCATAATGAGAAATTTTATAATTCTACTGGGAAATGTTGATGTAAAATCTCAAAAAAGAAAAGAAGCTTTATAGTTCTTCATATTTTGCTGCAAAGTATAAGTGGTGCATCTACTGGCGCCTATCGATTTCAGTGACCTTGACCTTGTTGTCAAGGTCATAATGTGAAATTTATGAACTCTAATTGGAAAATGTTGGCGTGATATTTTCTGAAGAGAGCTTTATTTTTAAGCAAGGTATAATTGGGCGTCTCCAGACCCCAGTTGCGTTTGGTGGCCTTGACCTCATTTTCAAGGTCATGGTGAGAAATTCAAGAATTCTGTTTTGATAATGTTGGTACAATATCTCATAAAAGAAGCTTTCACCTGGCTTATTTTTACACCAAAAGTCATCAAATGAATCTATAACCTTAAAACACGAATATCATAAGAAGGTGGGGTACAATTTGGTGACCCTGTAACAAATGCTTGTGTGTATTTTATTCTGACTTTGAACTTGGCCGTTTAGAAATGGTTTTTGGCTGGAGCAGAAGAGACAACTTATTGTCCACACCAGTCTCATTGAGTTGCATGTTATGCCTGCTTAGATTTAACTGCTGAGGCAGTGTGACCGTTGGCGGATTTCTGACTGTTTTGTTTTAATGTTTTTCAATTCACACAAACGATAAGAACATAATGAGGTTGCTTTGGAGAAACAAATAAACAATGTAGAAGATTGTTTTGACGGCAGATCTTGATTTATAAGTGCTTAAAGTGCAGGGTCTGTATGTCTTGAGCAAGTACCAGGTTGCAAAATGTGACTTCGGGTTGTAACTTCAGTTGGAACATCACTGACTAAACGCAACTTCAAATTTCAGTTGATGAGCTAACCAAACATGACTTCAAGTTTCAACCAAGATTTTGCTTTCTAAGAAAATTGTTGACAATTTGAACTTTTCTCGCACATTTAGGCTCAGAAATATGACTTTTTTACAATTTCTGCTCGAAATGTCACAAAGGTGGTGTGCAATCAAATACAGATTCGGGACCAAATTTTTATTCTTATTGCTGGTCAATCATAGCTTCAGATATTTTGTGACATCACCCAAGATTTTATGCTATTGAGTAATTATAAGTTCATGTTGACCTCTGCAATGAGCTGAGTTCTCATGGCTGCAAGCATGAAATTCCCTCAGTCATTGGTGTTTTCAATGATATTTTTTAACTTTTCTTGAGATCTTGATTTTCATTTGGGAGACGACAAAGCTACAATACCTGAACTTTATTACCATCTTTTGACATTTTAAAAATCCAACTTGTGCAAAGTTTTTCTGAACAGCCAATTTCAACTTGCTTTATTCCCTTTAAAGTTGAATATCAAACGGCGCATTGAAATGAGACTCCTATTGGATGCTTGCTGAACTAATATTTTTGTCAACTTCAACTTAGGTGTTTCCTTAGCATCAGACACTGAAATTTCTTTCAGTTTTAAGTTTAAACTTTACCAAAATGTTCACAAATCTTGTTTTTCCTTGAAATAGTAAATGCGTAATATGTATTAGTTTTGAAGAATGCTGCAAAATACACCATGAAGTGCGCGTGCGTGAGTGTGACCTTTGACCTGACATTCAGCTTGTGTTGACCCTTGTGCTGGTCTACAGTGCATTGTGTAAATGGAGTGTCGTTACTTTCAGATGACATTCCAGTACGTGGGTTCATAGGTCACTTGGAAGAGAGCGGCTTTCTTCCTCACAGTCACAAGATATACCTGTGGACTCACCTGCATTTCAATATTGATTATAATGGAGAACATGTAAGTAACTACCCAGCTGTATCACCTGAGGTCTCATGCATTTAAAGCTGCGTTTTGCCCCGTTTAGTTGGCTAAAAACAAAATTCATATTGGGCCTCTAACTCTTGCAAAGTTCAGGGCTTGAAATTTTGAATTCCTCTTTTCAGAAGATTTCCTCTTTTTTGGTTTAGATTTCCTCTTATATGATTTCCGTTATCCTCGTTCTTCATCTCTTTTTTGTCACTTTTTTGACTTTATTGGTGCAAAAACGTTTCCTGCGGTTAATTTTTACAACACAAAAAATATTTCTATCATGTAAGCCTATTTATTTTTAGAACGATACATCAGCTATAAATTTTTCCTCTTTTTCATCATGGGTCATTCCAAGCCCTGAAAATTGATCTCATCTTATTCTTTGCCATGTTAGGATTCTATTCCAGTTATCAATGAGAACATCGAAGACTCGAGAAAACACTTAGAGATAATTCACTGTATGGTTTTGATGTTCTTGTTGACTGTGAAAAAATGAATACAAAATAAATGGACTTGGAAGACTAACTCATTCTGCATTGGCATTGTAACCTTAATAGTATTACTTGATATTGATTACCAGTAACCAAGCTGGATTCATATGCACTTAGCACATTAGTTATAAAGGCTTATAGGCCAAACTTTGTTAATGCAGGAGGCAAATGCAATGTTCCTGTGGTCATTTGTATTTCATCTGCACTCACAAGTAATGCCAAGCAGTATGTGAGAGTAGAAAGCTTGCCACTCAAAAGTAATGTCAAGGAATACACGAGAGAAGAAAGCCTACATTTAGCAGGGACTACCCTGTATTCCTGGTGGCAGTGTTGCACCTGTTTTGAAAATTTTGAAAGCGGACTTAGAATCAGAAGAATCAATCTCATTTTCTGTATGATTCAAGAATTAGTAGTATTTAACGTGTTTATGCACTTCCTTTATTCCTGCCTGTGTGGCTTTAGTTTTGATGGTCACTCAGCTGCAGGAATGGTAACATTATATTCCGTGGTCACTACTTCTGAATCTTATGGCCAGGCTTACAACACTGTGTTGAATGATTACACCTAGTGGCTTGTCCTACTGCGTAATCATTTGTCTGGTCATACTGTGTAATTTGTCTGGTGGTTGTGTCTGAGCACTGGACATATTGCTGAGAGGCTTCAGTCAAAGGATTTTAGGATTTGGAGGTGGGAGCTATGTTAGGTATATTGTGGTCTGCCCACTCGAGTTTGCAGTGTAGCCTAAGTATTGCTTTGTAGCAGAGCTTTAAAATATATATGGTAGTTCTCCATTTATTTGACACATAATAAATTAAATTTATGTTCTTGATAGGATGTGCAAAGTTACACCTGGTAGAGTCTTGCCCAACTTTTTATAGGCTAAGGGGCAACCTACTGGTTGGCACTGTTGCACGCCTTCAACATATAGTGTATGGCAACAAATGGAATTGTTTGACCGTTTTCTTAAAGGAGACGGGCAGACTTGAAAACTTTCTTCACAAAGATTCTATTGATCTATTATGAGGTCTTGTGTTTTTAGCTCAGGTGTTTAGTGCAATGGGCCCAACCATGAAGCCTGCACACGTCTGATGCACTGCAAATGATATCAAACCACCTGCATTCTTTTTTATGTGTGAAGTTAACTGAATATGTAGACTTCATACTTGACAGGTGTGCCAAATTAACTGACTAGCCGAGCATCACCAACTGGCTTTGTGGGAATTTTAACAAAATGTGGCCTGTGGATTGCCAAAGTTTTCCAATTGACAGTAATTAAGTTATAATACAAGAGGACTTTGCCCCATCATTGGTGAAACACTTTTTTTTCTGCGTGACTCCACACTCATCCAGGTCGCACCTTTCAGCTCATATTTACGAAAACATGAGATATCCCATATTCAACTGGATGCATTAAGTGGTAAATATGCATTGCTCAGACCTTAGTAACGCAGCTAAAGAAGTGTGTATTGCTTGCTTTAATGAACAAGCTTTGCGTTGATATTTTATGACGTGCAACACTGACTGCATGTATGAAGTGCAACACTGACTGCATGCAAGTGGGGTGAGGCAAGTAATCTCTGGAAATAAATGTAGGAATATATCTTATTTTTCAAAATAATGTTGCATGTGTTAAGTGAGGTGGGTGTGCTAAATCAGTGGAGAATTGCCGTACTTAAGTCATTGAAATAAGAAAAGTGATTAAAATGTGAATTTTTAATCAGCTGTTTGCTGTAGTTCTGGCTTCTGTGTGTAGGTTGTGCCATTGCAATTGTTCATTTGTTCTTATAGATCATCTCGGCTAATGTGTCCACTCATGATGCAGCACCGGTCAGTCTGGACTCTAAAGTGGATGGTGACCTGGAAGTGAGGCACACCTACACTGTTCAGTGGCATGAGTCTAAGTAAGTGCCCTTGCCTCACGCTTAGTTGGCCGTAACGTATTAGAGGTTTTGTTTTATTGGTCTCCAAGTGTTCAAAGTTGTTTGGCAGTGAATACCTAATTAAGGATGTTTTGGCTAGAACACTCAGTTTCTTTATCTACCTATGTACTGGCTGGAACACTCGGTCACTTTGGCTTCCTATATTTTGACTAGAACACTCGGTCACTGTCTACCTATGGTTTGGATAGAACACTTAGTTTCTTTGTCTACCTATGCTTTGACTGGAAAACTCAGTCACTTTTTCTACCTATGTTTTGGCTGGAATGCTCGGTCACTTTGGCTGCCTATTATTTGGCTAGAACACTCGGTCACTGCCTACCTGTGTTTTGGCTAGAATACTCGGTCACTGCCTACCTGTGTTTTGGCTAGAACACTTGGTCACTGCCTACCTGTGTTTTGGCTAGAACAATCAGTTACTTTATCTGAATTTTCAAAACAAAAACAAAGAATTGCAAGGAAACTTGAATAGGTCATGGGAATGTTCTCGCAATATTTTGCAGTTGTGCTATAATACATAAAGTCGTATAGTTTCAATACAGAGACCTCTCATTTTATTATGGTTCTCATTCAGTGATCTTGAAAGTAGATTCAGCTAGGTTTGTTCTTGGCTGTGCCATTGACAAAAAACCTTGTAGAGTCACAGATACTGGTAGAACTCTCTGCATTTGTTTCGCTCATTTTGAAACTGATGATAGGATTCATCAAAACTTCAAACTACAAACTTTTCTCAAATTATGTTGAGAAGTATTTTTATTGTGGATTTCTTCCACTTTTATTACGTGTTAAAAAGAATGCTAAAAATATGAAACCCATTCATATTATTGGTCAACCATATTCTAATGTTCTGTACTATTCAGTTACCTTGTTTGAACCTTACTTACAGACTCAGCTTCAAAGACCGTGGCACGAAGCTTGACAAGAACTTCTTCCCACGAGTGCTAGAGGTAAACATGTTATTTGTAGTTATCATGACAGGTATTATGTAGATACTGTTACAGAAATGCAGTGTTATTATCTTTAAGTTTGTTCTATTCCATTTTGTTGATTCAAACCTTTGCAGTGGTGTGCTTTTCTGTCATTTGATGTAATCAAACTGAAGATGGTGCAATGATTTGATGGGTCTGTAACCTTGGACGCAATTTTGTTTTACGAAATAAAGCTATCTATCCCGTATTCTCTATTGATGAAAACATCTGATTCAGCAAGTTTGTCTCATTTTCATTATTCATTGCACGTCATTTTGTGCTAGTGGTCTGATTTTCAGACAGTTTTGATGGGCCCTAAGCACTTGAAATGGAGCTAAAAAAATTTTTGAAGTTGGGTCTACTGCACCCCAGTGTTTGGAAGTGTGGCGTGAACCCTGCTTTTTACATCAGCTGGTACAGCCTTAAAATGTTCTGTTCATTTTGTACAGGCCCTATGTTTTAAAGAATTTCGCGGTTGTAAATTGTGCAAAATTAAGAGTGCACTAATGCACTCAGTATATTGACAATAGTATGATATAACGTGCCCGCATTTTGAGAATCAGTTGATGCCTGTTATTCAGTGGAGAAAACTGGTTCTCAAAATGTAGGCATGTTATATCAGACTATACTGTATGTTTATTCTAGATTGTCATATTAATATTTAAATTATTTATCTTGCATCTTGCAGATTCATTGGCTGTCTATATTCAACTCAATGGTTCTGGTATTGCTATTGGTCGGCTTTGTGGCTATCATACTTGTGAGTAGTTATGCCTCTCTTCCACTGGTTGTCTATATTCAATAATCATAATTATTTTTCATTAAATTTATTAATGCATGAATGACAATGACAATGTCCAAGACATTTGTCATGCAGTTCTTATGTGGTAAACTTCAAGTAGTCGATCCTGCTGATTATTATTAGGCCAGTCATAGTCTGCCAAGATGGCTGAGTTGCCAGGATCATGAAATGTTATTCACACGGCCAGGCTACTTATTTTAAGTCGACTTTGTATACTGGGTATAGTGTCAAAATATTCTGCATTGATCATGGGAGACAAATCAGCGTTGTATCATCTTAGCATAATTGAGACCAAACGAATATCTTGCTTGTCAATATTTACTTCATAGGATTACTTCATTTTTATGCGCCCACATATTTATATGTGGGTGCATTATGCCGTCATCTCTGTCCGTCCGTCCGTCCGGGCGGCGTCCGGCGTCTGGCGTCCGGCGTCCGCTGCTCTATCTCCAAAACCCTTTGACATACGTTCATGAAATTTGGCACATATGTTCCATTCATGAATGGGACGGCATGTGCGAACTTTCGGACGGATCCGACTACCGGTGTGCCCCCTAGTGGCAATTTTAGTTTTTTACGCTTACCTTTGTATCTTCAAAAGTCCTGAACGGATTTTCATGAAATTTGGTATGTAGGCACCTAGTAGTGAGATGACGCTATCCTGCCGTTTTCGGATGGATTCGACATAGTTTGCGCCACCTAGTGGCCATTTTTACTGTTTTC